>JAJDFF020000160.1:0-72284 GCA_021527025.2 Geoglossum cookeanum
GTGTTCCACAAGGTCCATGAGGCGAGGATCGTTCGCCGGTGCAAAGCCCGAGCCGATGAAGGCGTTGATCACGGTGCCCATGTGCATCTCGATGACCTGCAGCGCGGCCGCGCGATCGTTATCGGGACGATCGTCCTCGATGCGGCCGGTGTCGTCATAGGTCTTGCGGCGCCCGGGATCATTCAAAACCGCGTAGGCGAGCTGTAGCCGCTCCCATGCGACCGGATCGCCGCCAGCATCGGGATGATGTATCCGCGCCTGAGCTCGATAGGCACCGCGGATTTGATGGGCCGTGGCGCTGCGCGTGACGCCGATCTCCTCATATGGATTTAGGTCTTTCACGGCTCACTCCTCCTTGGCGCACCACGACTCCGGCACGGTGATGTCGAACGTGTCGTCATCGATCTTCTTGACCGGGTGACGGTCGGACGCGATCTTGTCAGCGCCCCAAGCCGGCACATAGCCGAAATTCCACTTCATGAAGTGTTCGTGCTCGCTCGGCTTGACGCCGGTCTTATCATCAGCCTTCGAGCCTTTGATGCCGACCAGCCGCAACGTGCCGGCATCACCACCGGTGCCGACCAGTATCTTGAAGCGCGCGCACTTGCTGATGCCGCACACCGTGGTCGGGATCGAGATCGTGAGCTTCGGCTTTGCGCCCTGCTTGGGGCCGTGTTTCGTTCGCGCCGGCTGATAGGTGAGGACCGCCATCGGAGGGGCGTTGTCCTTGGTGATGGTCTCAAAATCCTCGAACGGCATCGTGGCCTCTTTGCGGGGTGGATCGGGGGCGGGAATCTCTATAGCGCGCGTCGGCGCATTTGGGAATTATTATCCCCGGACCTGTTTGACCAACCGGGCATAAGTGCGGGCCAGCGACACCGCATCGGTGGCGATCGGCACAACCTTGCCCTCCTGATCGAGGGTCGGCGGGACGGTTGAGGAATCGGGCGGCGGCGTCATGACGGCAATCGCCTTGAACTTCGGGCTCTGAAACTCGGCAAGGTTCTTGGCGGTCTCGGCCGTCAGCTTTCCCCATTTCTCGAATCCGGCCAGATCGGTCTTTGTCGGCTCGTTCCCGGCCTTCATCGCGTTGACGACGCGGTTCTGATAGAAGCCCGCGAGCCCGGCGAACGCGAACGTGTAATCCTGCAGCACGTCCTTGCCGAGCTTCTCCTGTTTCAGCGCGGCCTTGTTGACCTCCTGCTGAGCCTGAAACGCGATCCGCTCTTTCTCGAGCTTCTCGATCGTGGCTTTGTTCTTGGTCCCAAGCTGCCGGCCGCCGATGCGCTGGCCCTTCTGGACGTTACTCCCGCGCGGCATCGGCTAGGTGTCCTTCGGGTCCGGTGACAGCGCGACGATGATGGACCTCAAGAGAACCACGGCCTCGGCGGTCGGTAGGGCCGGCACACATACCTCAATCGTCTTGACTGCCTTTTGCAACAAATCCTCGGATGGCGGCCAGGCGATCCGAGCACCGTCATCGTCGACCGCCCTTCGGATATCCCGCGCGGTCATGAATGCTGCCGGCACGATGCGGACCGCATCGCCGAGCTGCGTCAGGACCGATCCCTCGGGCGGGTGAAAATGGACGTGCCGAACTCCATCGGGCCCGACCGGCATAGCGGCCTTGAGTTCCGTCGGATCGATTTGACCGCCTCCTCGGAAAGAACGAAACGCGCGCTCCCGCTCTGTAAGCCCCGGGGCTTCATCCTGCGACGCCGCATCGACTATGCTGCCGGCGTCCTCGATCGCGACGTCAAGCTGCGAATAGATTCGGTTGAATGCGGTTCCGCAGTTTGCAGTGCCGATCTCCCGTAATGCACGCATCATAACCTGTTGATTGCGCAGTATCGTCCACAGTGTGTTGTCCATGACTTACTTCCCGCTCCCAGCCAGGCGCTCGGTCGCATCCGCGAGGCGCTTGATGTCGCACGCCACCTCACCGACGATGTCGACGCACATCAGAACCGCCAGCCCGATGGCAGCATCTTCGGGTGGCGATGCCCGCGCCTGATCCTCTACCACCGTCTTGATGGCCAGTATTTTGTTCCTCAATTCGGCCAGTGTCATTTACCTCTCCTTAACGCCTCGCGGCCTATGGTCCCGTCATCAGCAACGGAGACCTAAAATGCTTCCCATCTCACGAATGATCGTCGAACTCGCGTCCCTCACCATGTTCGGCGCCACCGTCATGCTCTGGACCGTCATCGCCACAGACCCGGAACTCCGCGCTATAGCCTTCGCCGGGTTCCGCATGATCGCCGCCGCCGTGGGATTTTAGGGCTGGCTCTGCGTGTGGGGTCCGTTTTCCCCACGGATCGGCCCCGGGTCCTCTCCAGACGAACAGGTGTCCTGCCTTGTCTATGTTCATTCCCTTGACGTTAGAGAAGATGGCAATTCGGGAGGCGAAAACGTCTAGGTTCTGCTGAATGGACACGTTGAAGGCGGATATGACGGAATCGCTATAGGTATCGCCATATTCGTCGATGACGCTCTGCAGATAGCTGCGCGGCATGGGGGCTTGGCGGCATGTCGCGACCGCTGCGGCCGCTCCGAGGATGAATGACCGCCGGTCCATGACCGAACTCCTGAAAATGTCCCCGAATGTCCCCGGGACAGGGGGACAATTCGCGACCCCTATTTTTCTATTTACGTTTCGGGACATTAGGCGAGCCCGGGGCGTCGGACAAGGACGCTCCGGGGTGTTTTTGCTCCAACGCTAGAGATCAATTCCACAGCCCATCGGTTATCAAGTCGTGGAAGCTTCCGGTCCCGTCCGCGTATAGCGCGCCATCCAGTGACAGCATCTGGTTACGCCCAAACTTGAACCCGCGGCGATAGTCCGCCACCAGCACACGAATGCGCTCGGGGATTTGGTCGCGCCGGGCGCTGCGATCGATCAGCGAGAGCATGACGCCTTGCGCGATATCGTCTGCAGCGTCAGGCGGCATCCATCGTGGCACCATGGCGCGAATTGCCCGATAATCGTTCGCCTGCTCCCTCTGGCGCGTCATGGCCCGCGTACGCACCGCTCGGACGTGCCCCTTGCTGGCATGCTCTGCCATCATCCGGTCGAATGCTGGATCAATCGCCCGCTGGTGCGCGATGTTCTTGTATCCGGTGACGTGCAGGGCGCCGCCGTGGAACATCCGCCCCATGGCCACGCCTTGGGTGACCAGCCGCTTGACCTTCTGTACCTGCTCGGCGGTCATCGGGCGCACGCGGCGCGCAGCCTCACGGCTGCACTGTCGACAAAACCTAGATGGATTGCCGCGGCTGTTCTTCACGCCCACATTGTCGCCCGTGTAGGCGTGCCCCTGCTTGCAGTGCGTCTGATCCGCGAAGCGTCGCTGGCCGTTGGCCGATTTCTTGGCCTTCTCGTTCGCCTTGGAGGCGGCGAGCACTTCCTTGTGGAACGCAGGATTTGCGGCCGCATATTTTCGATAGAGCCACTGGCTGAACGGCGCCCCCTTCCGATCCGTTAAATCGCGGATCGGCGTTCCGGACTTCACCAACGCCAGCATGGCCGCTGCGTCATCGTACGTCATGACTGCGCCCTTCGGGTAAGACCGGCGTTGATCGCGTCCCTCAGCGTAACGAGCTCGAACGGATCCCCGAGGCCATCGACCGACTTATTCCACGGGATGCGTTCGCTGAACTCTTTGACGACCGCGCCGTTGAGCAGCAGCTTCCAGTATATCCATCGGACCGGGCCGCCATGCGAAGGTGAGGGCTCGGTCGCTGCTGTCCGCTCGATCGTCAGGCTGGCGTCCTGTCGTTCCCCATGCGCTGGCCGGGAGAGGGCGGCGATGGCGATATCTGCATCGGCAAAAGCTTCGGACACGATCCGGAAATACGAGGCTTTCACCATTGCTGGTTTGTTGTCGAGGAAAGCCTTAACGCCCCGTGCCTGTTGCGATGGCTCGTAGCCGCTCATTCGACGGTTCAGCAGCTTTCGTGCCAGCGCCTCCCTCACCGCATCCGGCTCGGGCGAGGTGGTGGGGGCGGCGACTTCTAACGGTTGCCACTGCGTCGGGTCTTCAAATGACTTATTCGCGAAATCGTACCAGCCGGAGCGCGGTGGCCCCTCATCGGGTTCTTCTTCGCGCCAAGCGCATTTATAGATGTCGTCATTTTGGTGCGCTATGAAAACTGTTCCATCGGTTGGCGCGGTCGAAATCGGCTTCGGCCACGCCACAGGTTCGACGGTGCTTGCAGCAAGAGCGCGCAACACCGGCTCGACCTTGGCGATGAAGTTCTCAGCCTGCCAGATGCTGAAATGCTCGGTCTTGGCGTAAACCAGCAGGGCTTTCGCTTTATCGGCGAGTTCTAAATATCCGATCTCGGTGCCGCTCTCGCGGTGATCGGCCTTCGTTTCTTCCGGCATGATGTCCTCCTGGCTGGATCATTCCCCGAGTCTGGTTTATAGATAATTCTCCCCGAATGCCACTGGACTTTTGCCAGTGCCCGGCGGATAGATTGGGTCCCTCCATCGGGGACTTTGGAATGCTGTCACCTAGAGCCGTGCGTTTGTTATCCATTACGCAGCGTGAAATGTTGATCGCGCACATCGACGTCCCGGTCGAGGTCGTGGTCTCCGATCATGCGGGCGTGCCGGTTCGTCGATCGCTTCTCAATATGGGGCTGCTGCGCCCTCATCCCATCGGTGCCATCCGGCCGCGCCAAACAGCCCTCACAAATGACGGACGGCACGCCGTGGCCCTGATACTGGCCGATTACGCCGACGCGCTGGTGCGGGCCGGACTGCTCGAGCAGGAGGAGCCAATCCGCGCTCTCCAAGCGCTGCAGGACATGAAGGCGGCGGGCGGCTCTCCCGCCAAACGGCCCGGTCGTCCCCCGAAACCCGCCACAGAAATAATTTGCACGCCCCCCAAATAGTCGTGGACTTCGGGTTTGTTCCACGGGATACGTGGTCTCACGAACGGGGGATATTTCTCCCCTATTTGGAGAGATCAAATGACCAAGAAATTCAACAGTTACGCCGAATGGTTTGCTGACATCACCGCGCAGCACAAGACCGGCCCGGTCGGCGACGCGCTCAGCACCGCCTCCTCCATCAATTGGGAAGTCTGGAACAGCGGCGGCAACTGCCTGCTCTGGATGCACGAAAACGATGATCGGACCCTTATGGGCCTGCTTTCAATCCCGGACGATTACTCTCGGGACGACGTTGAGGGGTTCGACGCCATGGGTCTCGGACTGACCTTTGAGCAGGCGGAAACGACCCCTTGGCTGGTCTCTATCGTTTATGCCGACGGTCGCGACTATGAGGACGGATTCGATGGGGAAACGCTGCCGGACGACCAGATCACCGGCCTGACCGACGCTGCCGCTTGGATCATGGACAAGCTGGCCACTATCAAGGTGCCCGCCTCGAAGATTGAGGGTTGAGCGATGGCAGCCACCCGCGCCGAACTCTTCGCCCGCGTGATCCAGACGCAGGAGCAGGCCGAGCAATGGATCCGCGATCTGCTCGCCATCGACCTCATGTTTCATTTCGAGGACTCGCCCGAGACCATCGTTGACGGCCGCACGGGCCAGCGGACCTTCACGGATGATGAAGCGGTATTGGTCCGCGCGCGCATCGACGAGCTCTACAGCTTTGATTACGAGGCCGGGTGTCCGATTGGCTTCTCGCTCGACATCATGGAGGGAACGCAATGGCGATCTCAGTAGCGTCTCCGATGAGATTCGAAACGCGGACCGAGGACTTCTTCAAGATTCCACCCGCGAAGATCGAGATCGAAACCGTGCCGGAAACCGGCCGCACCTATTTCATCCACAAGGGAACCATCGTCGCGGTGGCCCGCATCACACCCCCGAAGGACTGACGCCATGCACCCACATCACGCCACCATGATCGCCGACGGTTGCCCCGCCGCACTGCTGATGACCAAGAAGGCCCGCGCCGAAGCGTGGGCGAAGATGCCGCCCCGGGCCGGGCGCGCTTTCATCCCATCCCCGACCGGTGTTGATGCCGCGACCGCCAAGGCGTTGCGCGCGGCCGAGACCGAGGAACGAAACGCCCTGCGCTTGCGTCAGGACATGATCAAGACGTCGGCCAAGAAGGCCAAAACCCCGAAGGAGACCACCATGGCGAAGAAACCGAAGCGCAACCCGAAGCTGCCCGCCACTCACCCGGCCAACCGCGGCCCCGATCCGAAGGTGATCAGCCGTCTGAAGGCGAAGCCCGGCAAGCCCGCCGCGCCACTCAAGAAGCCGGTGCCGGCACGGAAACCGCGCAAGGCAGCGCCGGTTGATGGCGCGCGGGCGGGGATCATTGAAGCGCTCGGCGGCATGAACGCCAAGCCGGTTGATCCCACCAACATGGGGAAGCGCGTTATCCAGACCCAAAAGAAGGTCGAGCGCGCCGCCAAGAAAATCACGAAAGTAAAGGGTGAGATCAAGCAAGTGCGCGCTGAAAGCAAGCTGGCGATCGTTGTCGGCCTGCTGACCCGCAAGGAGGGATGCACGACCGCCGACATCCTGAAGGCGACCGAATGGCCCTCGGTGAGTGTCCCGCAGCAGGCCCGGGCCGCTGGCCTGACCCTGCGTCAGGAGAAGGACGGGAAGGTCACCCGCTATTGGGGGACCAAGACGGCCTAGCGCGCCTCACTGACGCGCTGTTGCCCCGGGGCGGCTACTTGCCGCCCCGCTTGCGTGCTGGCGCAGCCTTGGCGGCTTTCCGGGCTGGCGAGGGCTTATTCGGCGGGGATGCCTTGCCCGCCTTCCCGGCCTTTCGCGCCTTGGCGATCTCATCGAACGTCCGCCCATCGCCCTCAAGCGTCGCCACGCCCTTGGCGAATGCCTGCCAACGCTGAACAGCGACGTCGACGTAGACCGGGTCCTTCTCGATCGCGATGCAATACCGGTTCGTCATTTCGGCCGCGATGATGGTGGTGCCGCTGCCCGAGAACGGCTCATAGACGAAATCGCCCGCTTTGCTGTTGTTCCGGATCGGGCGCGCCATGCACTCGACGGGCTTCTGTGTGCCGTGGATGGTTTTCTCGTTGCCCTCATCCCGATTACGGCCGGCCGGATTCATGCCGGCGATGTCCCAAACGGTTGATTGCGTGCGATCGCCATTCCAGTGGCTCTTGCGGCCTGGCCGAACGACGTACCAGCACGGCTCATGCTGCCAATGATAATCGCCGCGGCTGAGCTGAAAGTGAGGCTTGCGCCAAATGATCTGCGATCGGCGCATGAGGCCCGACAGCTCAATATCGATGATCGCGGCGTCGCTGGTCAGTGACGCGCACCAGACATAGGCAACGTCACCCTCGAACAGGTCCCACGCCTCTTTCCATCCGGCTTGGTCATCATTCTGGACCTTGCCGCGCATCTTGGTTTTTCCGTCACCGAACTCGCCGCCGGCGTTGTCGCGCCATGTCGGGTCGTATTCGACGCCATAGGGCGGGTCCGTCACCATGAGGCGTGGTTTCTGACCGGCCAGGACCTTCTCGACCGTCGCGGCATCGGTGCTGCTGCCACACGCCAACCGATGCTTGCCGAGGATCCAGACGTCGCCGGCGCGTGTGATTGGCTTTGTCGGAGGTTCGGGCGTGGTCTCCGGATCGGCGCCGCTCGGTACCGACAGGAATGAGACGAGCTGGACCTGATCGAAACCGAGCAGCGGCATTTCATAGCCGGCGGTCGACAGGTCCTGCAACTCGACGCGCAGCAGCTCGGGCGACCACGTCGATAGAAGCGCGTAGCTGTTGTCCTTGATGCGATATGCGCGCTTCTTTTCCTCGGACCATCCGCGCGCGACCACGACGGGATATCGCGCATAGGCGTTGTGCTCGGCGCCCATGCGCCGACCGTGCCCATAGATGATTACGCCGTCCTCATCGACCAAGATCGGCGCAGTGACGCCGTCCTCGCGCATCGATCGCGCGATGAGCTCGACCTGCGCCGGCGAATGGACGCGCGGATTCTGCGGATACGGCTTGATGCGCTCAAGCGGCCACATCTCAACTTGCGCGGCGGGCCAGCTTGCCTCGAGGGCGACGGGTTTCTTGCTCATGACTTGCCTATTCTGCTGCGGTGTTGAAAAGCGGGCCGGCATCCTCCGCGATGCGGACGCGGGCCATGTTCGCATAATCCGGGTTCAGCTCTATCATCAAACCATCGCGCTGCAGGCGATCGGCAACCAGCCCGGTGGTGCCAGCACCGCCGAACGGATCTATTACGATCGCCGGCGCGACCTTGATCGTCTCAAGATGCTTACAAAGGGCCGCGCGTTCAGCATCGACACGGACGCACGCTGCACGCCACAGGTTTGTCTCAATGGCATCGTGCCGATCGGGCTTTTCTGGATACGGCGGGAGCGGTGACTGACCGGCGCAAGCGCAACCGGGATACCAACCAATGGTCTCGGTGGTGATTACGGGTCCGTTGCGGATATCGTCGGTCGTGCCGGCATGTTGAGCATTCGGGCCGCCTTTACCGACAGGGTTATTGCCGGCGCGGCCGCTTCCGCTTTCATTGGATCGCGATCGCGTAACGACGCGCTCCCATCCGGTACCGCATGACACGCAGCAGCCGCGCGCTGACGTGCCGGCAAGGATGCAGGGCTCGACCAGCGCCGGCGGGAATGTCGCAAAATGCGCTTCCGCGAACGGGGCCGTCGCGACCGTCCAGACGCTGCGCTTGTTGCGGGTACCGAACAGCAGGTTTCCGGTTGCCTCATGGAACGATTCATTCGCGCGAATCCGCGATCGCGCCGGCGCTGACTTGGGGGAAACGCCCGGCACCTTCTTGCTCTCGGGCGTGCGATCTCGGTTCTCGAGGGAGTTTGGCCCCGGCTTCCGCGCATGCGCGCCGCCTGTGACCTCCTCCTTGATGGCCTCATTATCGAAATAGTACCGCGGCGACTTCGACAGGAGGAACAGATACTCGTGAGCCTTGGTGCATCGGTCTGCGATGGATTCCGGCATCGGATTCGGTTTGTGCCAGATGATGTCGAACGCAGCGGGCGTATCCTCGAGGCCGATCTGACCCGAGACGCCGTAATCGCGCAGGCCGTAATATGGCGGGGACGTCACGCAGCAATGCACAGATCCGGCCGGCAGCGTATTGAGGATCTCGCGCGAATCCCCGGTGATGATCCGGACGGTCATTTCTGCGCGCCTGGAACGTGGTTGAAAAGAATGCGGGTCACGATGCTGTCGGGCTCGCATCCCTTGTGGCTGTCGCAGAACATTTCAATGAATCCCTTGGCTGTCATCTGCGGGAAACCCTCGCGGATCACCTCGGCGCGGCCGTACTCGCGATCATCGATCATGCGACGCAGGGGTTCGCGGCGAACATCCATCACCATGATGAGCCCGAGGCGCTTGATGACGCCTCCTTTGCCGAGGCCTTGGCTTTTCTCGACCCCCATAAGCTTGTCGCCGGGGTTTAGGAATAGCCATCCGAGTCGGCGGGTGACGTCCTTCGAGCGATCAATGAACTGCGGCGTGGTCAGCATGAACGATATATTGCGCGGCATCAGCTTCGCTCCCTGAAACTCATGAGGTCAATTTCAATTTCGCCGAACTGCGCCTTCTTGGCGGGATCGGTTTCTCCCCGATTGAACAGTCGCGCCTCTCGACGCGCCTGATTGATCGCCTGCGCGCTATCGTGGGCACCGGTCATGATGCTGATCGACGCATCGGGAAAGATGATCGCTATCCGCTTCACCATGCGCGGGACTCCATGTATGCGGCTATGAATTGGGAAGCTGGTCGGGGATCGATGGCGTTTCCGAGGGCGCGCAGCTTATCCACTCGGGCGGAAACCCCATGAGCCAGCAGACGAAGTCCGGATTTAACCCGCCGGTGCTTTCCGTCGATTCCGACGACCCACTCATACTCCTCGCCAGGCCCGTCAGAAGAACCTCGTCCTTCCGGTCTCCCGATCTCGAGGCTTGGCCGCCCGTCGCGATTGCGGCTGTCGGCGTCGGATAGAGACCAACCGGCACCGAGCTCATCGCCTGGCGCGGCAATTGATCCAACCGACTGCGGCCATCGGATCTCTCGAGAGACATCCCGGGCGTATCTTTCCAATCCCTCGAAGAGGCCGTCGACCAAAGGGCCGCGCCCATCAAGGTTGTCCCGCGCGCTGGATGATTGGCCGCCGCCCCGAATCCGCGAACCTGCGCGTTGTTCGATACCGCTGTCGGCGTGGGCCATGTCGACATGGCTGCGACCGTCGGCAGCGACGCCCCCGTGTTTGATCGCTCCGCCTTCGCCATATCGGGGCCCGCCCGACTGGCCTTCGCGGTCGGCCACAAACCAGAACCGATCTCTAAGGTGGTCCGCACCCGCGCTCGCGGCCTCGATCGACGAGGCCCCCACGGCGTAACCCAAATTTTCCAGATCACCTCGCACAAGTCGGAGCCACTCAGTCGCGCTCGCAACCTGTTCTCCAAAGACGACTGCAGGACTTCGCTCTCGGATGTGCCGAACCCAATCGGGCCAAAGGTGCCGGTCGTCAGCGAACCGGTCCATTTCGCCGGCGAGGGAGAAGGGTCCGCAGGGACAAGAGCCTGTCCAAACAGGTCGGTCGCGGGGCCACCCGGCGAGGTCAAGGGCTCTGGACCATCCACCGAGCCCGGCAAAGAAATGACATTGCGTGAATCCACGGAGGTCGTCGGAGAGAACATCGACGATTGATCTGGTGTCGACTTCGCCATCTGGAATCAAACCCTTCGCGATGAGATTACGCAGCCACTGCGCCGCGTATTTATCAATTTCGTTGTAAAGATTCCGCTCACGAACTCTGGTCATAATCGGCCCGTGTCTTTGGCTTGTAATGGTTCTGCATCGGGCTCACGAGCGCGTTCCCGTGCGGGCCTTGCTCAATTGTCCAGCCGAGCGACAGCAGCATCGAGAGCGACATCAGCGGTTCGCCCGCTTCATTCATTTTCAGCGGCTCGACGCCGGCGGCGTGATAGTCCCGGATCAACATCCGGATTCCGGTGGCGCGATTTTTGGCGGACGTCTCGGCGTCCCGCTTCGCCTGCGCGATCGCTTCCAGCTCGGCGATCTTTGCGTTCTGCGCAATGATCTCCTCCATATTCTGGCGACGCTGGCGCGCCTCCTGCTGGTCAAAGAAATCCTCGGGCTCGAACGGTTCGCTGAAATGGCGCGCCATCGTCAATCCTCGACCTTGGCGGCCAAGATGGCGGTGATGTTCTGATGCGTGCCGGCATACAACCGGGCTTGCGATCGGACCTCCGCGATGATCTCGGAATCGTTCGGCGGCCAGCGCCGATCAAACTTGCCGTCGCGCCACACTCCGTTGGTCTGGATCGACGCGCACGCCTTCTCGATCGCCCATGCGGGATAGTCGGCCAGGATGCGGCGGACCGAGTCGATCTTGGCGACCGCCTCATCGTCGCTCTGACGCATCGACGTGTAGCCGCCGAACATGTCGCTCAGCGCCAGCGCGACGCGATCGGTGTCGGCGCGCGGGTAGGGCGCCAGCGCCGGCTCCAACTCATCCCGGCGAGCGATCAGCGCGCCGCGCTCCTGATCGGTCAGCGGCCGCCGCAGTCGGCGCGGGCCGCTATCTGGCGTCCATGAGCTCCAAACCTGTCGCGGGATCGTGACGTCCGTGAGTTCAGTCCGGACGGGCGGGAGGTTCGTCGAACGGTAGGTTACCGTCGTGGTCGCTTTGTCGGAGGCGCGCTGCAAGTCCCGCGAACCCGACCTTTGCACCGCCGGTGCCTTGAGCTTCTCCATTTCCGCCTCCTTGTTGAGTTCCATACTCTCGGTCCCACCGACCTTCGTTCAGCCAGACCATCGGCGCCGGCGCATACTTGCCCGGGTTCGTGGCCGCAAACTTCACCACACCGCCGAACAAGATTTCCCATGAGACTTTCTCGGCGCGAATGCGCGCCAGCTTGGCGGCAACCTTCACCTTGGCTTGGCGGCGGTATGGCGGGAATGCCTTCCAGAAAATCTCTAGGTGATCGTCGGGCCAATCATCTGGCCGAACCGTCGGTGTCCCCGATTGTCCCCGGGACATTGGGACATCCAGATTCTTCTTCTTCCTTTTACCCACTACTTCCAGAGTCTTACTTAAAGAAGGGTCGGGCATTGTCCCCGGGACATGTCCCCGTTTTCCCGCGCGCTGAGCAGCTTTCCTCAGTCGCCACACCTCGCGCTGATCCTCCGGGGTGGCACTAGACCTAGCGGGTCGGGCGAATGCAGCCTCCGCAAGCGCGACCAGTTCGGTCAGGGTGTCCCCCGAATGTCCAAGGGACATCAGGCGGGACAAAAACAGGGTCAGGGGAGATACGGTTTCGCTCATTGTTCCCGCTCCCGGCGCGCCATGAAGGCCGCGATCGCCTCTCGGGTGACGTGGTCGACGTCCTTCACGGCGGGCGACATCGGGCCAGCGGCGGCCGTCCGTTCGATGCCGGGCTCGGTGCGGTCCGTCCGCCCAAGCTGATGCGAGCGCCGCGCTGCGGCCCGTTGCTGGCGTTCGTTGGCTTTAAGATCGCGCGGCATCAGATGAGGTCTCCGCCAATAAACTCGCGGCCCGACGCTTGGCACGCCTCAAGGACGCCGTAGCCGCCCGCGCAAGGGTCAATGATCAGGTCCCCGCGTTTGGTCGCGGCCCGGATCAATCGCAACGTCAGTTGATAGGGCTTGGCGTGCGTGTGGATCCTGCGGTCCGACGACTCCGACCATGAGTCGCTGATGCTATGATCGGTCCAGACGTCTTTCGCGCGCTGCGGAGCCTTCTGCAGCACCACCAGATACTCGGTCATGCAACGGGCGCGCCGCCCCATGCCGGGACGCAGCTTATTCCAACTGATCAGATCGACGATACCGAGCGAAGGCGCGCGGCGCAGCCATCGGCGCCAGTGCCCGGATGCGATTGAGAACTTGTCCATCCAGAGCAGCACATGCCCCGACGGCAGCAGCACGCGCGCCGCCTCCTCGATGACGAACGCGATGGTGTCGTCGTCCATGGACTTCAAGGCGGCGCGGCCGACCTGTTTTGCGCCCTCGTTGCCGAACGCCATCTTGTCGAGGACGGCACGGTACTGAGGGTCGAACACCACCATGGAGGCGATTTTATCGGGAATGCGGGAGAGCAGCTCGACTGCGTCGATCTGTTGGCGAGCGTTGCGCTCAATGCCCTTCAAATAGAGTAGGCGGCGATTACCGCCGCTGGCCTTGGTTGACATCTTGAAATGATTCCCCGTCCGGATTCGGCATAGCGTGGGTGCGGGCCGGTCGTCCACTCCCTTGAGGGAGTTTTATCCCCCGGGGGATATCGGGGACAATTGGTCCGGCGGTAAAAATTCACGGACCTCGATTCGCATCGCGGGTTCGCTGCTGTATTGCTTGATGACGCGCGCGTCGACCACTTGGCTGTCATCGCGCCACACGACTTCGTTCAGCGCGTCTTGCACGGCCTTTAGATAATTGTCGCCATCGGGCTTTGATGTCGGCCGGATATACCCGGCCTCGGCTTTCGCCTTATCGGACTTCGACCAGCTTTCCGGGATCGGCTTGAAGGCATGAACCAGCAGCGCAACCGGATTCTCGGTCGGCGCGCGGCCGCGCATAAACAGCGCGCCGGCTTCGGCCAGGACCTTCTCGGTCGCTTCCGTCGCGGGGTCAGGGTACTGCGAAATGAATATCTGTTTGACGCGATCCTTCGGGATGAAGGACGAAGTCTGCGTGTGCATCCACGCCGTTTTCGGGATCATCAGGCGGGACCGATGCCGGCCTTTATGGCCGGGCTTACCGCCGAGCTCGAACACCACAAAGACAGGGCCGGCCACAAGGGCCGGCCATTCGATCGTCGGGAGGGTGAGCTGATCAGCCACGGGTCAGTGCAGTGGCTTGAAGTCGTCGGCGCCGGGCTCGTCCTTGCCTGCAGCTTCCTTGACGTTGCGGCCTTTGCCGACCTTCGCGAGGTTGGCTTCGTTATCGCCATCCTTCGGTTTGGCTTTGCCGCCGGTGCCCTTCGGCGGCTTCGCGTCCGCCATCTTGCCGAGCGGTTCCGCGGTCTCGCCGGGACTGAACATCTCTTCTTGCGCGGTCGCGCGCTTCGTGACGCCCATGATGTCGAGATAATGCAGCAGCGAGTGGAACGTGACGTGCAGGCGCTCGTCGTCCATGGCTTCCATCTGGCATGCGATCGAGAATGCCTTGCGGTCAAGGTGCTGTTCCTCGACGGCCTTTCCGATCTTCTCGCCGAGCGTCCCGTTGATGGATTGCGATCGCTTCTTTGCGTTGCGCTTCGCCTCGGCCAGGTCGGTGATGACGTCTGACTTCGGGAATATAATGGTGGTGTTGTATTCGGCGCCGACAGTCGCAACGCCCTTTGGCTTCGCCATCGTGGTCTCCTTGGATTTTGGGTTCAGTTGAACGTGACGCCCCCGACCGATACGGCGGTCGGGAGATTGGACTCCTCATCGTCCGCGAGGACGTCATGAAGAAGAGAGGCCGCGACGCTGACCGGCGCCGCGTGGCAAACGTCCGAAAGCCTCTGCAGGCGCTCGGCTGTCCGGGCATCAAGCGGGATGCTGATCCAGACAATCTCTTGGGTGTCGTCGATGATGGGATTTGCCATTTCCGGTCCTTACCGGATTCGGAAATCCGGGACTAGCTATCAACGAACCCGTCGTCGACTTTTCTCCCCAGCTTTGTTTGCGGCGAGGTCTTGGGCCACGGGGTGCCTTTCGGCCACCGGGACCGGAAACGGTTGACCATCAAGAAGTAGGTATCGACGCCGCACGATAGGTTGCCGGCGAGGAAACCCGCAAAAAACTCCCCGTTTCCGTGGATTTTCTTGCTGACGGTCGTGATCGATAGGCCGGTCGCGTCCGCGTAGGCCTGCGCGATCACAAAGAGGTTCTGGCGCATGATTTGCTCTGACATGGCAAAATCTCTACCACCAAAAAAACGCCCCCACAACCGCCCGGTCATGGAACAAGGAGTGGACACGGGGGATAATTCTCCCTAAGTTGCCCCTGCGTCGAACCCACGAAAGGGGCGGTCGGATGAACCTACGGATGGATAACACGTTGCTGGCTGTGCAGAGGATTTCCCTCGGCGCGGCCGTTTCTATTTTGGCGATCGGCGGAGTCTTCGGCTCCCTTCTCGCCTGCGTTTTCTATGGCGTCAGCCTGATCGGCGACTGAGTATGCCGAAGAAGAAAACCACCGATGCGCGCATTGAGGACTTCAAGCGTTGGATCGTCGCGCGCGGTGCCGAGCTGCTGGTGACGACCAACGAGTGGGAGGCGGTTCGCTTTCGATCCGGCACCACCACGTCGATCGTATATCTGAACAAGAAGCGGCAGCTATCGTTTACCGGACAGGCGACAGCGGCGTGGGCTGCGTTCACGGATCGATCGGACTTCCGTTTCATCGAGAACACACCACGCCCCCGGACGGATTCGGTGGTGCTGCGCACTCTGCTGGCCCGCGATGGCGACCGCTGTTTCTACTGCGGCGGCAAATTCCACGATGTGGTCGGTCCGCCGACGCGCGAGCATCTTGTGCCGCGCACCGCTGGTGGCCCTGACCACATCAGCAACCTATTTCTCGCGTGCCAGCCTTGCAACACCGAGGTCGGCCACATGTCGGCGCCCGAGAAAATCCGTTTCCGAGACATGAAGCGACGCGGTGCCGGCACCGTGTTGCTGATCGACCTTCGGCCGCTCGTTGTAGAGCGCGCCGGACTGCCCGGCGATCCGATCCGTGAGGACTTGATCCAGCGGATCGACGCCATCATCCACCACCAACCACAGAAAGAAAGCACCAATGGCTGACATCAACTCCCGCGCCGTGCAGGGAAACAACACGGACGCGATTGACTTCGCGAAGGAGGAGCTATCGCGCCTCCAGAAGGACTATGCGGCTTTAGCCGGTACCGCCGATGCGCTTGAGCTCGAAGAGCAGGCGATCCCGGAGGAAATCCCGGACGACGCAACTAAGGACACGGTCGTTGACCTGATCAAGCGCATTCGCGACGCCAAGGTGCGCATTGAGGCGCTACACAGCGATGAGAAGCAGCCGCATCTTCGCCGCGGTCAAGGCGTCGATCAGTTCTTCTTCGGCCTTTGGGATCGCCTGCAGAAGCGTGACAAGAAGAACCGCGACGGCGCTTCCGATCGACTGAACTCCAAGCTGACTCGATACGACACCCGCAAGCTTGCGGAGGAGAACGAGCGTCGCCGCCTAGTCGCTGAGGAAGCGGCCCGCGTCGCGGCCGCCAAGCAGAAGGCGGAGGATGACGCCCGCGCTGCCGCCGAGGCCGCGCGTCAGGCCGCCGAACGCGCCCGCAAGCCCGAGACCACCGCAGCCAAGGAGGAGGTCGCGAAGGTCATGGATACGGCCGCCAGCGAGGCAACCGTTGAGGCGGTGGTGGCCGAGCAGGCGGCCGAGGATGCGCGTATTCAGACCTTCGCCCGCCCGGCCGACATCATGCGCAACCGCACGGCCGGCGGATCGCTTTCCACCATGGCGGTCGAGAAGTTCGCCGAGGTCGAGAACGTGGCTCTCCTCGATGCCGCGGTGCTGTTTCCTTACATCTCGTTCGGCGAGAAGGAAAAGGCGCTGCGCGCTTGGGCGAAGGCCACCGGCTACGCCACGCAGATGACCGGCGCCAAGATCGGCGAGCGGCCCAAGTCGGTCGTTCGTTGAGACCCCGCCTCAAATGGCACGCGTCCGTCACCGATGAAGCGGTGCTGGACGCGTGCGAGCGCCAGAACATGACCCTCGACAACCCGGGGTTCTGTCTCGCATGCGGAGTCGAGGCGTGCGGCGTTGAGCCGGACGCGGAGGACTATGAATGCGAAGCGTGCGGCGAGCATGAAGTACAGGGTTGCTGCAACCTACTGTTGGAGATCGCATGAGCAAGCGAGAGACATTCACCACCGAGCAGATCGAGACCCATCGGGCAACGATCGGCGAAGGCCACGCCCACACCCTGACGGAATTTCAGGACTGCAACTATGCGGACGCAGCTCTCGCGGCCGGTGTCCCGATCGGCACGATCAAATCCCGGCTCAACCGCGCTCGCGCGGCCATCACGGATGCGATCGCGCAAGACAACCGGGACAATCTGATCCGCCCTATCTCGCCGGAGCAAACGGCGTGAGGACGAAAGATCGCAATTGTTCGGGGTGCCGCTATTGGTCCGAGATGATTGCGATGGTGCAGGGCGGCCAGGTTGTCGCCATGTGCCTTTCGGCGGAATCCGTCGCGCGCCAAACCTACACGCGCACGGAGGATCACTGCGGCTCCTATGCGAAGAACTCGCACGGCGTCGTCGATGAGCCACCTGATTATGGCGAGACCGCCCGCGCCGCCTATGAGGCAGACGCGGCGAGAAAATACGAGAACGGCCGTCCGATGTACGCACCGGACGGGACCATGCTGAACGACAAAGGCAACCGGTCGATCTTCGACGACGTCGCGGATTAGACCACAACCGGAGAAGTAGAATGTCTGACATTGACGGAATGGACGCGTTCAACCGAGTGGTTGACTTGCTCCTTGAGGCGACGGAGCGCAATCAGACCCTTCGGGATGAAAGGGGCATCGCTCAACAGGCACAGCGCGACGCCCGGTCTGCCAGCGAAGCCGCAGGCCAGCGCGCGCAGATGGTCGAAAATGAGCGCGTGCGCAATCTCCCGAAGTTGAAGGAGCTGCACGAAGCCGCCGCGGCGATTCTTGTCCATGCGGTTGCCGGAAGCCCGGAGAGCAGTGAGGCCAAAGAACGGCTGAAAGGCGCCCTCAGTGATGCGGCCGATATCTGCGGCTGTGACGATATCCCGTTCTAGGAGGGGACCATGCAGGCAAAAGCACTTGAGGTCAGGGACGAGGCCACGTTCATCGCTATCCTGGCCGTAAACATGAACCCGGCGCGACCTTCCGGAACGCTGCTGAGCGACGGCCACGTGGCCGAAGTTTCGCAACGCTATTTGCTGAGCCGTGAAGGTTATCCGTGCGATGGCGAGCCGAACATCCTGATCACCAAACTATCGGCCGACGGCAGCAGGGCCAGCAACGACCCGTTCTATTGGGGTGATCGGACGTTCGCCACCGCACACGCCTACATCATTGATCGTTGGTCATATCTCAAAGATGGCGATGTCATTGATGTGCAGTTCATCTTAGGCGAGACGGCCGAACGGAAGGTCTCCGAGAGGATAGCCAAGCGATGAAGCCGCGGATTCCCGATGATGTCGTCAAGGAACGGTTCGGTCAGGGAATGACCGACGCCGAGATCGCCGACGGCTTCCCGGGCGTCAATCCCGCCTATGTGTTCGGCCGGCGGATGAAGCTTCGGCTTCTCCGCCGCGCCGGCCGCAAGGCCGATGAGATTGCCAAGTCGAAGTCGGAGAGCCGCCACGGTTCTCACACGCTGGCCGGGCGCGCATCGACGATGCCGCCGGTCGATAACGCGGCCCTGTCGGAAGGGCGCACCATTTATGTGTCGACCGTCGTCGATGTCGCGGGGCTCAATAACGTGCTGATCGACGGCCGCAACAGCAAGAAGATTGGCGGCGTCATCACCAAGGGGCCGGCGCGTGGCTGGCCCATCTATACGCTGACGCTCGAGGAGCGCGCGACTTGCCCGTCATCCTGCCGGCACTGGCGATCATGTTACGGCAACAATATGCACCTCGCGAAGCGCGTGCGCCACGGCACCGACTTCGAGGCCAGGCTTGAGGCCGAGCTATCAATCCTGCAATCCCGCCATCCACGCGGGTTCGCGGTGCGCCTCCATGTCCTCGGCGATTTCTATTCCGTCGGCTACGTCGACTTGTGGGAGCGATTCCTGACGCGCTTTCCGTCCATGCTGGTGTTCGGCTTCACGGCCCGATGGGAGCGAAGCGACCCGATCGGCGCCGCGCTGGTCGCGCTTGTGATGCGCGAGTGGGGCCGATTCAGCATCAGGTTTTCAAACGCACCCGTCGATGAATGCTCGACGGTCTCAATCGAGCATCCGAGGCAAAAGCCCGCCGATGCGATCATTTGCCCGGCTCAGACCGGACAAACCGAGAGCTGCGCAACCTGCGGGCTCTGCTGGCACTCACGAAGGCGCATCGCCTTCCTGCAACACTGAAAGGACGACCAATGCCACAATACTCCATCGTCGGAATGAACTTCGCAAAGTCCGAAACCATCGTACAGGCCATGCAGAGCGGCGACCCCGTAACGCTGGTCCGGGAGCCAGGCAACAAATACGACAGCAATGCGGTCGCGGTTTGGTTCAAAGGCCAGCGCATCGGCTATGTGCCGAAGAAGCAGAACACCGTATTGGCGCCGTTTCTTGATCAGGCCGGCACGCCGTTGACGCCCGAGTCCTCTCCAGAGATGGGCATGGACGCCGCCATGGCCCCCGGTGCCGTCGGCGTCGATGGTCAGCCTCCGAAGATGCTGCCGGGCAAATTCCTGCGGTCACCGAACAGCGGCTATCCGCTCGTGACAGTGGACGGCGCATAGCGTTTCGAGGGATAATTTACCCCGACGCACCAACCAACGAGGACACCATGTCGAGCAACCAACCAGAACTCCCGATGAAGGACGTGACGCCGGCGCGCAAGCCGGCCACGTCGGCGGCGGCCAAAAAGACCGAGGCGACCAAGTCCGCCAAGGTCGCGGCCGAGAAACTGCCGAAGCCGCGGGCGGCCGCCAAGGTCAAGGGGACGGCGGTCGCAACCGCTGCGCCCAAGCCGCCGACCGAGGCCCGCAGCGTCCTGTCGATCATCGCCGAGGCGGCCGCTAACCCGGCGGTCAATCCGGAAAACATGCGGTTGCTGCTCGACATGCAAAAGGAGGTCGTGGCGGAGCAATCCCGCCGCGACTTCAACGACGCGTTCGTGGCGCTGCAGGCCGATATCGCGCAGGTTCGGGTCACCCGCGACGGCAAGATAGAGGTGCGCAAGAAGGACGCCGCTGGCGAGCGCACCGGCCAACTGCAGCAGGCCACGCCATACGCGACGTTCAACAGCATCATGAAAACGATACAGCCGCTGCTCACCAAGCACGGCTTTGCGCTCTCGTTCGCGACCGAGCCCGCCGGCGAACGTCTGTTGGTGCGCGGCTTCCTCGATGGCCACGGCCACCAGCGCACCACCGCCTTCCCGCTACCGGCTGAGGTCTCGGGCTCGAAGAACAACGTGCAGGGATGGGGATCGTCGATGTCTTACGGCAAGCGATATTGCACGATCGCGCTGCTCAATATCATCAGCGAGGATCCGCAGGACCGCGACACAGACGGTCATCAGGGCGATTTCATGCCGTCGAAGGGCGGCGGCCTCGCGGAGGCACCAAAGAAGCCCGCCAAGATATCCAACCTGCAGAAGGAAACGCTGCTCGCAAAAATCGAATGGTGCGGCGTGTCGCTGTCGAGCTTCCACGACCACTACGGAATCGAAAAGACCACCGATCTGCCGGCCGAGTTCTTCGACGCCGCGATGAAGCAGTGCGAGGACTATCACGCTCGCCGGCAGGCAAAGCGCAATGGTTAATATCAGCGCACGATCCCAGCGGCCGCCCCCGCGCGCGACCGCCCCCGCCAAAAGCCTGCTCAAGGTCGTGGATGTCGAGCAGGGCAGCAATGAATGGTTCGCGGCGCGCCTCGGCTTGCCGACCGCTTCGCACTTCGGCGTCATCATGGCGTCAGGGCGCGATGGCGGCGAGTCGATGACGCGCCAGCAGTATCTCTACCGCCTGGCCGGCGAGCAGATCACCGGGCGCGTCGCCGAGGAGACCTTCAAGTCGCGCGCGATGGAGCGCGGGAAGGAGATGGAGCCCGAGGCGGTCGCCGACTATGAGCGGCGCAAGAACGTCACCGTCAAGCGCGTTGGCCTCGGCATCAATTATGCGGGGCTCCGCCGGTGCGGTGCCAGCCCGGACGGTCTGGTGGGGTTCGATGGCGGCCTCGAGACCAAGACGATGCGGCCCGACCTGATGATCCCGCTTCTGATGAAGCCCAAGGTGATGCCGCTCGAACACCGCGCGCAGGTCATGGGCAATATGCACGTCTGGAATCGCGATTGGTGGGACATCAAGATTTTTTACACCGGCATGCCGGACTTCACCGTCACAGTCGAACGCGACCCCGGCTACATCCGGCAGCTCGATGAGCAGATTCAGGTTTTCAATCACGAACTCAAGCAGCTAGTCGAGAAGCTGCGCGACATGGGAGCGGCATAATGACGTGCGTCATACTCAAGGGCGAGAAGGGCAAGAACGGCGGCGGTGACGCCGGTGACGCCACGCTTTGCGGCGATGGCGTTAAGGTCAACGCCATGGTGCAACCCGGAGTCAGCGGCGGCACCATCAAGATCACCTATGAAGCCCCGTACACGATCGTAACTGACCCCGGCAAACCTAGCGCAGATGGAAAACCGGGTGCCCTCGGCGCTCTCGTTACCTGCAAAACCGCGGCTGAGGGCTGCACCATTGTGCCGCATCACCCGCCGGTCGTCGACGGCCCGGGATGGGGACTCGCAATCAGCTTCGTGGCTCCTTTTTTTATCATCATCCTGTTGATGGGTTTTGCGCTGCGCAAAGCTAAGGGCAGAAAGTCCCAATGATGGCGGCTGCTCCGAAACGGCTCAAGCCACGGCCGGTCCTGTATATGTGGGACGGTCAACACATGGTACCGAACCCGCGGTTCAAGAAGCTTTGCGAGCAGCAGTTCGAGATCAACGAGGAATACCCGCTCGACATCGTTCAAAACCGATCGATGGCGTCGCACAATCATTACTTCGCGATGATCTCCGAGGCGTTCGACAACCTGGCCGAGGAATGGGCGCAAGAATTTCCGCACCCGGAGGCGCTGCGCGCGTGGGCGCTGGTGAAGGCCGGTTACGCCACCGAGACAAACTATGTCCTCGATACGCCGAAGGACGCCCGGCAAATGGCGATCGCGCTGCGCAAGCTGAGCCCGCTGGCGGTCATCAAGGTGAGCGGCAATGTCGTGAAGCACTTCGAGGCTGAGTCTCAATCTTTGGCCGCGATGAAGAAGGACCGTTTCGAGCAGTCCAAACAAGATGTCCTCGGGATCGTGGCCGGGATGGCGCGCACGACGCCAGCCGACCTGAAGAAGAACGCGGGAAAAAGCGCATGAGCAACAAGCCGAAGTCGTGGAAGGTTGTGCCCGGGGTTGGCGATCTATGTCACCGCTGCAGGAAGCCGACGCTGATCATTGAGCACGTCGAGATCACGGCGCGACATTTGGCGCAGCCCTATTATTACACCCGATGGTTCCGCTGCGAGACGGTCGGGTGCCGCACGAACGTAATCATGCCGAAGCGATTCAAGATCGAGAGGAAATCATGACGCCGGACCTATTCGATTGGACGCCGCCGCCCGGCTATCCGGAGATGCCCGGATACAAGGAAGCCACCACCAGCCGCGACGCCGCAGAGAAGATCGCGCCGGTCGCTCGCACGCTTCGCGATCAGGCGTTGCAGATACTGCGGACCGCGTGGCCGGCCGGCATGACGGCCGACGAGGTCGCAGCCCGGATGGGCAAGACCGAGCTGTCGATCCGACCGCGGATCACCGAGTTGTCGAAACTGCGCGCGATCGAGAAGAGCACCACCAAGGGCGTCGTTGATCGGCGCGACAACAGCAGCGGGATGTCGGCCATCGTGTGGGTCGCGCGCCGCTCTTACGGGACATGGACATGAACACCAAGGTTTACACGATCGACGAGAAGCTGCAGGCGATCGAGGACATACTGATCAGCGAACGCAAGAAGGCGACCGCCAACGGGACATCTGCGCGCGGGTCAGATCGGTACCGAGCGCTTCAAGCAGTCGCGGCCGATCTGCGCGCTCGTCAGCAGCACGCGCGCAGCAACACCCTCGGTGAGCTCGGCCGGCAGGTCGCGGCCGTCAAGGCGTCCAAAACCGCCCTCGGGTACAGCAACCGACATCTTGAAACCCTTGGGAATGCCGTCATCGGCAAGTGGCCGCTGCTCAGCCAGGCACTCGAACAATTCGGAGAGGAGTCCGCCGAATGATTGCGCTCGCCATCATATTGTGGGTTTCGGCCGGTGCCGGCCTAGCCCACGACTACATCTACAGCCTCAAGCGGCCGGTCAAATGGCCCGACGTCATATCCGCCGCGATCATCACTGCGGTCTGCCCCATCCTAGTGCCGTACATCATCGTTCGGGCGGTCTGTCATTACACCTCAGAGGAGCAAATTAAATGAAGCAGCCAATTCCCGACGAGGCGCTTGATGATCGGCTCGGATTCGTCGGCACCGCCGGCAGCGGCAAGAGCTATAACGCGATGGGGCGCGTCGAGCGCCTGCTGCAAAAGAAGGCGCGCGTCTGCTGCGTGGATCCGCTCGGCGTGTTTTGGGGGCTTCGTCTCTCAGCCGATGGCAAACGAGAGTCCGGATTCGATATCCCGATCTTCGGCGGCGCCCACGGCGATTTGCCGCTGACCGAGCATTCTGGCGCGCTGATCGGCGAGACCGTCGCCGGCATGGCGGAGTCCTGCATCATCGACCTCAGCGAGATCGGCACCAAGGCGGGCGAGCGCCGGTTTATGCTGGCATTCCTGACCGCGCTATATCGCAAATCCAAGGACCAGCCGCTGCATCTCGTCATCGACGAGGCCGACATGTTCGCGCCGCAGAAGCTGACCGACAAAGATGGCGACGCCGCCAAGCTGCTCGGCATGATGGAGACGGTCGTTCGCCGCGGCCGCATCAAAGGCTTTATACCTTGGCTGATCACGCAGCGCCCGGCGGTGATCGCAAAGGACGTGCTGAGCCAGGTTGACGGGCTGGTGTCCTTCAAGCTGACCAGCTCACAAGATCGCGACGCCTTGAGCGCATGGGTGGAAGGTTCGGCCGATAAGGAGGATTGGCGAACCATGCGGGCCGCACTGCCAGCTATGGAGCGCGGACAGGGCGTCGTCTGGATTCCGGCTCGCGGCGTCATGGAGACGGTCTCGTTTCCACCGAAGCTGACGTTCGATTCATCCCGCACGCCGAAGCGGGGCGAGAAGCGATCGACCGCGCCCCTCAAGGCGCTGGACCTCGGCGCGCTCAAGGAGCGGCTCGCAAAGGTGGACGCCGATCGGAAGGCCGATGACCCAAAGGCGCTGCGCGCCGAGATCGCATCGCTGAATGCGAAACTCGCGCACGTCGGCACTATCGTTGATCAGGACGCGTTAACGGCCGCCTTCGAGCGCGGTAAGGACGCGGTCGCCAAGGAGGCCGTCAAGATCGGTCAGCAAACGATCGTCTCGGCCCTCACCGAGATGCGCGCGCTGTTGCAGCCCGCCATCGACGGCATCGAGGCCGGCATCAAGGCGGCCAAGATCGCGTTTCCGGACGTCAGCAAGAGCGTCGCCGACAAACAGCCGGCCATCAAGATCGCGCCCGTCAAAGGCGCGATCAAGCCGACCGACAAGATCACCTATGCGACGCCGCCACGCCGGCAAGTTGTCGATGCACTCCCGAATCCCGAGCAGAAGATCGTGGACGCCATCCGCTACTGGAATGTGTTCGGATTGGTGACGCCGAGCCCGCAGCAAGTCGGGTTTATCGCCGGCTATGCCCCGACGGGCGGGACTTGGAAGCGCTACCTAAGTTCACTTCGGTCCCTCGGCATCATTCCGCCACGCGGCGACCTCATCCTCACGGACGTCGGAATGCCGTTCGCCCGTGATCCTGACATCCTGCCATATCCCGAGGCCTTGCGCGTTGCGGTGCTGGATAAGCTCGACGCTCCGCTTCAAAAAATCCTACGGCCGATCTTGGCGGCTTATCCGGCCGCGGCCGATATCGAGGTCGTCTCGGAGGCGTCGGGTTACGAGCCCACCGGCGGAACATGGAAACGATATCTAAGCGCGCTCCGTTCGCTGGACCTGATCGAGAAGCGTGGCGAACTCAAAGCGCAATCCTGGCTCTTCCCGTAAGAGCCTCAACCCCGAAGGAGACCACCATGGCCTACACTTCCGGACCAAAGGAACTCGCACTCAAGGCGTTGCGCGAGAGCAACGCCGGCAAGATCAAGAAGCCGTCGACCGCGGACCTCCGCAAGAACATCGCGAAGGTCAAGCCGATGGGCAAGCACGGCGGAAAGCGCGGTCGGTAATGGCCCGACTCTATCGCCCCCACATCCCGCTGACGGTTCGCGTGAAGGTCGCGAGCCGGCAGCTCACCGACAAGGGACACGGTTACACCGCCAAGGTGATCGCCGAATCCACCGACACATGGGGCCTTCAACTCGCTCATCTGCTGTTGCATCTGGCGAAGCATCTCGGCTGCAATCCGGCCGATCTCCGCCTTGACCATGATCCGCCGCTCGCGGCCAGGCCGAAGGAACGCCGCGGCCTCAGTCCCAAGACGTTCTACACGCCGGACGCCAACGATCCGGATCATCTGTTCTATCGGCCGCACGGGCCCGAGCATGCCGGCAGTCACCTGATCAAGACGAACGTCCGCGGCGATCACGGCCAGCATCCCGACCGGGTGCTGATCAAGAAACAGCGGCGGCTTGAGCAGGGACCGAAGCCGAAGCGCGGGCCCAAGATGCAGTCCGGCGGCTTCCGTTCTTCGACCAATAAATTGACGTCAAAACAGAAGTGGCCGAAACGGCCGTTTAAGAACCGGTCCGCACAATGAGCGATCCCGTCCTTCGCCAGCGGCAAAGAATGCACGCCCGGTTGCAGGGCGGCGCGCTCTATTACTTCGACATCTTGAACGAGGCCGGCGAGGTGGTCGGCGTCAAGACGGTCCGCATCGACAAAAGGAAGCGGACCGAAACAGTCAAATATTCCCTCGGCGATCGCGAGTTCACGACAGCCGATGGTTTCCGGAAAGCCTATCAGCAGAAACTCTATGACGACGAGTTCGAGGCCGCCGATCCGGCGCTCAAAAACAATTCAGGAAGCACTCAAAAATGAGCAAGTATTTTGACGACCAGCCCGTCGTAAAGGGCGCGGACGTGATCTATCGGCCCGCCGGCAACGCGGGCGAATATGCGCCGCTGGCAACTAACCCGTGGAAAGGTTGCGGGCACGGCTGCAAATACTGCTATGTGCCCAGCGCCACCCACATCGATCGCAAACTGTTCAATGCTGGCGCGGTCTACCGCGGGCCCGAATACGAACGCCGGCTCGACCGAGACATTGATCGCCACCGCGGCCTGTCCGGATCCCCGGCGGAACAGATTTTCATCACGTTCAGCAGCGACCCATTCCATCCGGCGCCCGAGAGCTTCCTGATCGGCACCACCGGCGTGGTGATGGAAAAGCTGCGCAACGGCGGCCTGGCCTATTGCACGCTGTCGAAGGGCGGCACGCGCGCGCTGCCGTTTCTGAAATGCTACCGGCCGAAGCGGGACGCCTATGCGGCCACGCTGACGTCGCTGCATGAGGACTTCTCGCGCAAGTGGGAGCCCGATGCGGCTCTGCCGCTGGACCGGATCGATGCGCTCAAGGCATTTCATCAGGCCGGTATATTCACGTGGGTGTCGATCGAGCCGACGCTGTCGGTTGAAGAGAGCCTGATGATCATCAAGGCGACGCGAGGCTTCGTCGACCACTTCAAGATCGGCCGCGCGAACTACCTCAAGGAGATCACCACCACGACCGATTGGCGCGACTACACGCTGCGCGTCATTGATCTTTGCCAGAAATACGGCATCAGCCATTACATCAAGGCGGACTTGCAGAAGCATCTTCCGCCCGGATATCACAACCCGCTGCGGGTCACGCAGCATCACTGAGGAGAGAACCATGAAGCGAACTATCATTCTTGCGGCGATCTTGGGTATCGGGCTCGCGCCGGCCGCGCGCGCCGACGAAACACTGACCGTCGGAAAGTGCATTCAGGTCTTTAGCGCGCTATCGACGCTGGACGGGTATCAGAAGATCGTGGCCGACAAGGCGACCACCATCCCGTACAAATTCGGTGGGCCGGTGCGGTTCGCGATCGCGCAGGCGATCACGACCTTGCGTCCTTTCTCGGACAGCGCCGAGAAAACCCGGATGCAGCTCGTCAACGACATCGGCGCCGGAAAGACGATCGAGAACGGCTCCCCGGAACTTGGCCGCCTGACCACCGAATATCTCAAGGTTCTGGATGCGCCCTGCGGCGTCCGGTTCGTCAAGATCAAGCTTTCGGAACTTCGGCTGGGCGATGACGAGGGCCAGAACCCTATCCCGCCTGGCACCTTGAGCCTGCTGATGCCGATTATCGACCCTGACAAGTAGGCCGGAAGGCCGAGCGTCGCCGGAATCCGGGCGCGTGGCGCGATAAACCGGGTCCGGACCGGCTTTCCCGCCTCCGGGGTGCCACAGGCCCCTCAGCGGGGCTTAAAATCGATCCACGCAAAACGGCCCCGGGCGGTACATCCGCGCCCGGGGCCGTTTCATTGGACGCCTGCAAGGGCCCTTGAAGCCCGCTTCCTACCTGCTCAGAGCCGCCCGAGCAAGAGCAGGATCAGCAGCACCACCACGATCAGGCCGAGGCCGCCTCCGCCGTAATAGCCGGTTCCATAGAACGGCGATCCCCCGACGCCGCTGAACCCGCCGATGAGTGCGATGACCAAGATGATCAGGATGATGGTGCCGATGGACATGACGGGTTCCTCCGCCGGCCGATCCGGCTGCACGATAAGCGCGGGCGCGGCGGGATGTTCCCGAAACGAAAACCGCCGCCCGGGGGAATCGGGCGGCGGATCGTCATCACCATGAGGAGGCTGCGCTGTGTGCCGGATCGGTGGGGGCGTGAGCCGAGCGGCCTGAAATTTATGCACCCGATTCCCGATGACGGCAAGGTCCCTTGAGGTACCTTGAGGGACGTCAGCGCCAGCGGTGCTTCGCCTTCCGATGGCCGCCATGCCGAAACCGCAAGCCATCCTCGCGCCCGCCGTAGCTGATGTGGATATGCCGCATGCGCGCATAATCGGTCGTGTAGCCGCCCGGCCATCCGGTGAGGTGCCGATAGATGCACTCGGGATTTCCCCGCATGTCGACCGCGCGCCCGGAGGCGTGAAGGCTGATCCGGCGCGTGCCGGCCACGAACGTGTGTCGCATCCCGGATATGATCTGAGAGCCGCACGCCGCGGAAATCTCCGCAGCCTTCGCGGCCAGGACGGGCACGATGCCGGCCGCGCGCGCGATGGGCTCGACCGCCGGCGCAATAAAAGACGGCACCGCGAAGGACGACTGAACCACTGGCGTTAAGTGACGATGCCGGCGCCCGGGTTTGGAACGGGCATGACGCCGCTTGTTGATTTTCCCGACCTCTTTTGTGGGCGAGAAAATCGACATGCCGAAGTCGCACGGCATGATGACGTTGCATTCGGGAGGAGGCGCGGCCGCGCGGCGTTGCTTGGCGGCGGCTGGCGATGACAGCGCGAGCGCGCACGCGCCCATGATCAGGAGGAGGGCGCGGCGCATAGAGGCTTTTCCTTCAACTGCGGGGAAAGTGGTTCCGTGGGTGCAGGATCATATGAATGAACCAGCTCCCAAGATACCAGCCCATCCCGGCCACAGTCGAGGCCGCGAAGATGAAGATCAAGCTAGTGATCGATGGTTCCACGGACCGGCACCCTCGGTGCGTCGTGCCATGCCGCGCGGGATTTCCGAGCGATCATCACGATCAGGACGCCGAGGTAGAAGTCCAGCGCAAAGACGATGCCGATGGCGGGCGGCCACGGTTGCCACCCTTTCGTCTCCGCATAACTGAGCGACCACAACAACGTCAGCGCAACGAGAACGAATGAAACCCTGCGAAGGTTCAACATGAACGGCGGATCGATACCGCGCTCAATCGCTTCGTTCCATGACATCTGCATTGCGGTCAGGGTCAGCAGCACGCCGAAGATCGCCAGCGGCGCGTATGCGGTCATCAGATTCGCATTCTCAAGCAGGCGGTCGAGTTGGAACATCGGGGTTATCCTTATTGAGGGAAGGGCGCCACGACTTCGCCGATTGGACGATGCCTTGGCAGATCGCCATTCCGGCCAGCCCTACAATGAACGCGGTCGCGTTGCCGGTTGTTCCGGTGTAGTGGCCGACCGGGCCGCTGAGATAGCTGGCCGTCAGAGCGCCCACGACCACGGAACCAATGATCGACCACGGGTCCGAGCGCTTGAACACGAAGGCATTGACGACGCCGCCGGCGAGACCGGCGACCATATCCTGCATTTGAACGCCCAACGCGGTGAAGAGATCATTGTTCATCGCACCTTGCATCCCACGTTAGAGCGATACCCCCGGCCGACGTGGCCGGGGGCTGGTTCGGGTTATTTCGTGTAACGAGCCCCGCCGGACAGGAAGTATCCGGTCAGCTTGACTCCCGCGACCTGCGGCTGAGTGGTGCCGCGCATCGCGCCCTTCGAGGTGACGGCATTGCAGATCGAGTTCGCGGTAGTGGTCACGAGATCGACGATTGCGCCGCCGCCCGCAAGAGCCGCGATGATGGACGCGACCTGCGAGGCCGGAGCCACATAGGCGCAACCCTGCTTGACGGCATCGACCACCGCCGCGACGTTCGGGTCAGTCTGGCCAGGCACCGAGGTGCCGGTGCTGGCACAACCGCCGAGGCCGATCGACATAGCGGCCACGGCCGCGATCATGAATTTACCCACACGCATATTTCACTCCTCTGGTTAAACCGCCTTGATGACGGCATTTGCGATCCCGTCCGAGATCGGACGCAGCTTAGCGTCATTGACCCAGCCGCCATAACCGGTTGCGTCGATGGCGACGCGCGCGGCCGCAAAGGCGGCCGAGAGCTGAGCGTCGGTCGGGTGAGTTTGTTTCGGAGGCGCGGGCGGTTGCTGAACGACCGCGGGGGGCACAACCACCTCCATGCCGGCGCGCTTGGCCGACCATGCGTCGCCGCCGGTCGTCGGGTTGGTCGCGTAGCTGAGCGGCATCCAGAAATGCCCGCTGAAATTCGGCGACCACTTCGGCCCCCAGCTATTTCGGACCAGCAGCATGGTGTCGTCGATCAGCTTGGGATCGATCGCGCTCGACTTGAAGAACGGTTCATCCTTGAAGTTGCTCGCGTAGCCGACAACGAGGACGTCATGACCGCCGACGATCACGTCGTCGCCCTGCAGGTCCGGCCGAGCCATGATGCCGGTGCGGTCGACCGTGTTGGTGTCGAGCGAATCCGGAACTAGGAACCCCATCACGAACGGATAGCCGGCGGCCAGGCACCCGATATAATCGGCGGCGCCGACCAGCCGCTGATAGCTGCTGATCCTGTAAAGCGCGGCATCGACGTCGATCACCGGCGCGGGCGGCGCCTTGAACAGATCGGCGATGTCGGACGGCCATGAGCTCTCGGTCGCGGCCCCGACCTTTTCCAGCACCTTGAACAAGCTGCGGGTCTGGATGCCGTCGTCCTTGTCGGGATCGCCCTCGAGCTGGCGCACCGACCAATAGATTTGATTGCGGCTGAACCCCTGCGTGACCTCGGGGAAAAGGTACTGCATCAGCGCGGCGGCCGCGAAGGCCCCGCACGCGTTCGTTGCGCCCTGATCCCACACCGTCGGAAGCTTGGCGCGCAGGTCGACGGAGGCCGGGAGCGCCGGGAATCCCCGCGGGGCCGCATACATGCGGTCCCGCGGATCGGCGACATCAGGGAGGCGACCGAGGCCGTGTCCGTTGAGGGTCGGCACGTCAAGCGGCCTTGGGCTCGGCGTTCGGTACCAGCGCCGGGTTGGTGGCCTTGAGCGGATCGACGATGACGGACTCGGCCTTCGCGCGCAGCGCTTCGACCACTTCGCCACCGTTCGGATCCAGACCGAGCGCCTTGATGGTGTCGGCCTGATGCGCCTTCGCGTATTCGATGGCGTCGGCGATCACCTTGTTCTTGACCTCAATACTGAATTTTCCGGCGAGGTCGGTCTGCGTCTTGGCGGCCGCATCGTTCAAGCCGTTACGGATCGCCTCCTCGAGGCGGTCGTTCATTGCCTGATTGGTCTGGACGCCAAAATACTTCATGGCGCGTTGCGCGACGGCCGCAAGTGCGGTCACGATGGCACCGCCGAACACGACCCACAGCCAGTTGACCAAGCTGGCAAGCGCGGTGCCGCCTTCGAACGAATAGGACTGCGTTGCCTGCGGCTGGACGATCACCGGCGTGCCGGGCGTCGTCACACCGATCGCGACAGGCGCGGGCGTGCCGCCTGGCACCGATACGGTCGGTTTGGTGTTGTCCGTGAACTGCGCGAACGCCGGTGCGGCGAACGCGATGGTGACGGCAGCGAATAGCGCGACGATCTTCTTCATGGCAGGACCCCTTGTGGATGACGATTCGACAATGGGTCCGTTAAACCACGATTTAGACGTCTCGACTACGCGCAACCGGCGATTGCTAACCGAACATGCCGATCAAAAACAGCGCGGTCGGGATCGCCATCAAGAGCGCATAGGTCGGAAGGAGCCTCACGGCGTCACCACGTCGAGCTCATTGAGCGCCGCGAACCGGACCGTCGATTGCTTCTCAAGGCCGTCGCGGAAACGAGCGGGAGAATTTGGATCAGCTATCTCCATCGACAGGACCGTGTAGAGCTGAACCACCGCACCCGAAAATGCGACGTCGATGGCGGTCTGCGCCAGCTTCTTTTCCTCGGCGGTCATCATGCTTTCACCTTTTGCAGCTCGGCGCGGATCGCCGGGATTGTTTCGTCGGGTCCGGCGACGCCGTCGATCGTGAGGCCGTGCGCGATCTGGAATTTGCGGACCGCCGTCTTGGTCAGGCTTCCGTAGTTGCCGTCATCATCAAGCGGCGGATTCGCGTAGCCGAGCGCGTTGAGGCTGCGCTGCAGCCATGCGGTATCCTCGACGAGGGGGGACTGAGCCGGCACGATCGAGGGCGCGATGATATCATTGACGGTCGGGGTCGCGTCGCGCGCGATCGCCAGGCGGTTGATGATCGGGTCGTTGCCGGCCATCTGCGCGCGCCGATCGGCCATCCCGTTCGTGCCCCCGTTCCAGACTTTCACGGCGCCGACGAAGTCGCCCGCATCTGCGAACTTGTTGAGCCCCTTCCACGTCCAGAAGGCGGCGCAGATTTCAGGCTGCAGGTCGAAGCGCGCCGCCTTGGTGGGATCGGTCAGAAGATCGAGGCCGGCGATCGCGCCCACCCGGAGATAGCCGTCCCGACCGGTGATCTGCGGACCGCCGCGGCCGATGAGGTCGGAGCCATCGTGCGTCCCGGGGCGATTCCCCATGCGGCCGCCATAGATGTCGTCGAATGCTCGCGTCTGCCAACCGGGCCCGGTCCCGTATTTCGACCGGACCTGCGCGGCACCACCGGGGAAGCGCGCCGGCCAAACCGCCGCCATCCTGGCCGCCGTATAGGCGATCACCTCGGTGAGATTCCGGATCGAGAACCCGGCGCACTCATGTTCGATGTTCGATGTGAAATACAGCAGGCGGGTTCGACTGTTGGTGATGCCGGCCGCCGCCATCACGGTCGGCTTGTCGGCGAAGGCCTGAATCACCTGCTGCGGCGCATTTGGCCAGATGTCTCGGTAGTCCTGCGCGGTGACTTCAAGACGCTGCATCTGCCGACCTCCTCATAACTCTTCCTTTGTTAGTAGTTGACTTTGACAATCACACGGCCAGAACCAGCCGATCCGGGTGAACCCGAACCGAATCCGCCCCCCTGCCCGCCTCCCGTATTCGCGGTACCGGAAGAACCTGCACCACTTGAGCCCGCACCACCGCCACCGGCACCACCGCTCCCGCCGGACGTGGCGCCGCCACCGCCGCCGCCGCCCGCAAGAGTGATGGACACGCCAGTGATTGACGTAGAGCAGCCCGCGCCGCCGCCGCCACCAGCACCGGACGTAGGATTCCCGCCGACCGCCGCGCATCCACCGCCGCCGCCTCCCGCGTTGCCGATGACCGCAGCGCCGCCGTTATTGCCCTGGCCTGCCGTACCAAGACCCGGGGAAGCGCTATTGAAGCTGCCACCGCCCGAGCCACCCGTTCCGCCGACACCGGTTTGCGCGCCGAAGCCACCACCAAGCGCCGTCGAAACCGACGCCAGAGATGAAGATGAACCACTCGTCGGCGTGCCGGAACCACCAACGCCACCGGCTCCGATAGTCACCGCGTAACTGCCGGCTCCGAGAGCGAAGCCGACGCCCTGCTGAAAGCCGCCACCACCACCGCCGCCGCCGCCCCATGCACCACCGCCGCCGCCAACCACGACGTAATCGACCGACACTGCGTTGACCGGCATCACAAAAGCGCTGCTTGCCGTGAAGTCGTAATAGGTGAGTGGATTCGTCGGCGTATATTTGACAACGATAATACCATTTCCGCCCGCGCCGCCATTGCCGCCGGTGCCACCAAACGAGGTAGAGCCGCCGCCGCCGCCACCGTAGAGGCCACCCGCACCTGCGTTGCGGCTGCCAGTGCCGCCGCCAGAGCCGCCGCCGCCGCCACCGGGACCGATGCCGGTTGCCCAATCTGACGACGCGGCGCCATTGCCGCCCGTGCCGCCGTTCGTGCCGGCCGAATTTTCGGCACCGCCGCCGCCACCGCCACCAGAATTTGCGACGCCATCGCCGCCATTCAAGGTCGTCGCCTGCAAGCCGGCAGCTCCCCCGCCAGTGCCTGCACCGCCGTTGCCGCCTGCACCGCCGTCGCCCGGCCCGGGAGTGTTGGAGGCAGCAGCGCCACCGGCCGGACTGAGGGTACCCCCCGCGCCACCGCCGCCGCCAGCCGATCCGGAGTTGTTGTTACCGACACCACCCGCCTGGCCGGCCCCGAATGGTCCCGCCGCGCCACCGCCGCCGCCAGCCGCCTGCGTCACGGCTGCGGCACCAGCGCCGCCTGAGAAGCCCGTGCCGGTCACCACTGTGCCGCCAGCACCGCCGGCACTCGTGGTGCCCGCGCCGCCCCCGTTGACGTTCAGAACCGATCCGAAAGTTGTTGCCGTACCGGCCGTGTTAGCCGCACCACCGGCGCCGACCTGAATCGCGTTGGACGCCCCCGGCGTTAACGTCACATTCGTGGCCTTGGCATATGCGCCACCGCCACCACCACCGGCAATGAGAGAGGCACTGCGACCGCCGCCACCGCCGCCGATACCCTCAATCGTATTGGTCGAGTTGTTCCAGTTGCTGGGCGTGAACCACGAGGTACCGCTCGTCAGGATGATGGTCTGCTGCGCGATGTAGCTGACATAGATGACGCCAGATCCGCCGAGCCCACCTGCTGACGCGCCGCCGCCGCCGCCGCCGCCGGTGTTAGCTGTGCCGGCCGTGCCAGTGACGCCGCCTGCGCCGCCACCGCCAGCGCCGCCAGTGCCGTTCGCTCCCGACCCTCGCGCCCCACCACCTCCCGCGAAAGTTACGGACGCCCCCGTGATGGATGACGCGCATCCTGCGCCGCCGCTTCCGCCAGTGGTGCCGACCCCCGCCCCGCCAACTGCTCCGCAACCACCGCCGCCGCCGGCCGCATTATTGATGCTGCCACCACCGTTGTTGCCTTGCCCGACTGTTCCCGCGCCGCCGGAATTGGATGCATTGTTCTGGTAGCCACCGCCACCGCCCGACCCACCGTTGCCGCCAGTCGTTGCGCCGCCGCCGCCGCCGCCTACCGCCGAGGCCACCGCACCGAATGATGACGTTACGCCTTGCGTTCCTCCCGTCGTGCATCCGCCGCTGTCACCAGCGCCGCCGGCACCCACCACCATGGAGTAAGTGCCAGCCGTGATCGATGACCCTGCTGACAGATATGCGCCAGCGCCGCCGCCGCCACCACCACTGCATGCGCCGCCGCCGCCGCCGCCCTGCACGAGATACACCACCGCGCCAGATCCGGTGCAGACAAGATTCGTCGTTCCAGACGTGAATGCATGAATGCGCTGCGATCCAACGGCCGTGATCGTGCCGCCAGTGCATTCAAGCGATGGCTTGGTGATCGTGTAATAGACGACAAGAGCGCCCGTGATCGTGTAATTCGCCGTCGTGACCGGCCCGCTCGATATGCCGCTTCCAGCGCCGGAAACAACCACGGTCCCGCTACCGCCGCAGACCAGAATCCCCCCCGAACTAAATGTATGCGTTCGCCGATTGCCGTCCTCAGAGATCGTTCCGCCGACGCAATCGAGTCCAGTGCTCGCGACAGCGTTGGCTTGGAACGGCATGTTCATCGCAATGAGATTCGGTACCGGACCGATCTGCGCCTTGGCGGGAGCCAGCGGCTGCGAAAACATCAGAAGCAGAGCGCCGACCGGACCGATCGAAAGGTGGCCACGACGCACAAACGCGCCCCGGAGGGCGCGCATGAATGTGTACTTCCAGATGGGCTTCATAATTTGCTCACTGATTTGCGAAGATCGAGAAGAATGATGTGCCGCCGACGCGTGTGATATAGATCATGAATATCGAGCTACCCACAGACGTGAGTGATGCGCCGGTATTTGAACCAACCGTAAATCCAGAAAACGACGGGATGACCGCCGACGTCGCCGCATTTGTCAGCTTGATGATGCAAGATCCATCCGTCGAGGGAGCCGTGATCGACCACGCGACCTGAGCGCCCGTGATGGTCTGGAATGGGCGCGTTGTGCAATCCACCGTGATCGAGCCGGTCGTCAATGATTGAGGCGTAACGCTCGAACCGCCAGTGATGACCTGACCGGAAAGATTAAGCGCCGCGATCGACGCCGACGTCGACGGAAACGTCATCGTGGTGGCGTCGGTACCGGCCAGCACCAGCGAGTTGTTCGCCGTCAGCGTCTTGCCGTCGAGGATCGTCAGCGTCGATCCGGTGGCGGGCGCGGTGAGCGTCAAGCGGTTGATCGTAGAGCTCAGCGTGACGGCGCGCGCCAGCGTGATGCCACCGGTCGCGGTAGCGTTGAACGTCAGGGTTCCGGTGCCCTTGGCGTCGATAGTGCCGTTCTCGTTCGTGCCCGACGAGATCACGGACAGGGCCGCGCCACCGGCCGCCGCCGCAGACTTGATATTCCATCCGGTCGCGCTCGAACCGGTCGAAGCATCGACGTTGAACGCAGGATTGGTGGTGCCGGCGAGGCCAGCCGTCAACGCATTCGCGGACGCAGATGTCACGACATGCTGCGCGGAGTTGATCACCCCGAACGTGTTCGTCCCCGCGAAGGTCTGCCCGGCGTCGGTTCGCGCGATCGATGCGTTGGTCGACGGAAACGTCATCGTGGTGCCATCGGTACCCGACAGCGTGATGGAGTTCGTGAAATTCAGCGTCTTGCCGGCGCCGCCGGTGAGCGTCCACGTGCCGGCCGTCAACGTATTTCCGTTGATGGTCTTGTTCGTCAGAGCCTCGGTTCCGGCGAGGGTCGCGAGTGTGCCGGTGAGTGGCAGCGTCACGTTGCTGGCGGCCGTGGCGGTCAACGTCATCGCAAACGCGCCAGATGTCGTGAAGGAGCCGGCGGTCGTGATGTTGCCGCCCATGTTGAGCGTGCGGGCCGTATCGTTCAGCGTCAGCGTCAGCGTGCGCCCGGCCGTCAAATTCTCGGTATTGGCGAGCGTTAGATCGAACGCGCCCGATCCGGTCGAACGGATACCGAGAGAGGTCAGCGCAACGTGCGAACCGCCGGTGATCGCTGGCGCGGTGTTCATTGCCACAGCGGTACCGCTGCCGCTGATCGTATATTCCTGCAGCAGGTTTGATGCGCCATGGAACAGAATATTACCGATGGTGCCGCCGGTGATAGACGTGGTGCCGACCGCGATTGATCCAGCGGCCGCCACGATCGCAGAACACGTAAAGCCGGTCCCGCTCACCCATTGAAGCGCATTCGCGGATCCGACGCAGCTCGGCATCGCGTAAGCGATAGGCGACGCCGACGAACCGGTCCCGTTCGCCACCACCGTGTTGGCGCTTTGGCTGGCCAGGCTTGTCAGCCCGACAAGGCCGGTCGCCGTGAACGAGGTCGTGATCGTGACGCCCGTTAGTGTCGGACCGGTACCGAACACCAGCACGCCGGTGCCGGTCTCGTTCGAAATGATGCCGGCGAGTTGCGCAGAGGTCGTCGATGCGAATTGCGAGAGAGGCGATCCGGTAACGCCGCAGGTCGCGCACGCGTATGTGGTGACACTGGCCGGGAACGAGACGGTCAGAGGAGGCGTCGCCGCGAAGGAGCCGCTACTGCCCGACGAAAGCGGGCCGACCGTCGCGCCATTGATGCGCACGAAGATGCCGGCCGACGTCGTCCAGATATCGCCATTGTTCGGGGTGGTCGGCGCAGTGCCAGGCGGGACGTTCAGCCCTGCATTGGTGGCCGTCGAGGGCGCGGTGATCAACGGCCCCGTCATGGTGCCGCCGGTCTGCAGCAGCGGAGGCGCCCCGAGATAGTCCTGCTTCCCGGCGAACAGCGCGTTCCACTGCGCGACGGTCGGCACATAGTTGAAGGTAAAATTCGGCGACGTCTGCGCGTTCGCGGCGCCGGGGATCATCATCAAGGCGCAGAAGATCGCCCCCGCTAGTGCGTCACGAAAGCCGCGCATTGTTCGCTCCTTCACAGCTTGAGATTCCAATAGACGACAGTCGATCGCATCACGGTATTGTGGCCGTTATCGTTGCCGATCTGGTTGCCGGTGAACGTCGCCGTGATGCTGGCGGTGCCGCCCGCCAGCCAAACCGAACCACCGCCCGTTCCGACCGTCACGGTGTTGGAGCCGCTGGCCGTAATGGCGCCGCCGCCGTTGACCGAAATGCTTCCGGACGGGGTATGCTTCGCGAGTTCCGCCACCGACAGAACATGCAGGTTTTCGCCGATGATCGATCCGGGCGTCGTGCTGTTTCCGGTCACGACCGGGATGCCGAGGAGGAACGACGACGTGGAGCCGTTTTGCGAGTCCGCGCCCATCAGCCCGGTGCCGTTCATATTCTGAACCGCGATCGCCTTGTTGGCCGCATAGTCCACGATCGCGCTCGCGCCTCGCGTCGATGACGTGCCGGCACTGGAATAGATCGGGCACTGCGTGTTCGGGCATCCGTTCCAAATCTTGATGAACAAGAACAGCGTGTCGGCGTTCGCGCGGTTCGTCGCGTTCGACGACGCGTTGCCGATCGTCAGCCCGTTCGCCGAGACGTGCCCGCTCGGCACCGCCGTATAGAGTGATTGCACCGGCGTGCCGGTCTGAATCTGCGCCGGCGCCTGCACCCAATTGACCGATGTCGCGGGGTCGTCCGGGTTCGTCGAGTTTCCATCCGCGAGCGACATCCACATGTTGCCCGGTACGACGGACGACATCACCATCGCGGATTTCGGATATCCGCCGATCGATGCCGCAAAACCGGCATCGTACATGACGGCGCCGCCGGCCGCCTGCCACTGCGACCACTGCGTGATCTGGCGCAGGATGCCATTGAAGTCCGAGCCGAACGGCGGGCAACCGCCAGCACCTGCCGGCACAAAGGTGAGCGGCGGAAATCCGTCCGGGAGGGACGCGGCGCAATTCTGAATGCCGATCTGAGAGGTCGTCGGAATCGACCGGATGTAGGACGACCCGGCGTTGCTTCCCCAATACGAACTAAACTTCGGCGGGATGGACGAGGCATCCAGCGCGAAGGCGAACGACAGTGGGAAGATAAGCGCCGCGGCGACGCACGACAGGAGGCGTTTCATGTGAACTCCGATGTCAGTGCTGGACGATGTTAATAACCACGCCAGCAGGGTTAGGCAACACGTTGGATTGCTGAACGATCGCCAGCTCGACCGGCGTGAGCGGAAACTGGAATCGATACGTCATCGACATATCGAGATTGTCGACCACGTAGCACGCGCCGCGCAGCGGAAAGAGAGCGAGCAGAATTTTGTTGATGGCCGGGATCGACCCGTCGCAGATGTTTCCGGCCGCCTTCGCGAGGATCAGCTTTCGGAAATCGGAGTCGAGCAGGTTGAAGTTGTCGGTCGTGCCGCCGCCCGTGTAGAAGCCGCCCTGATTGAAGCCGGTCCAGCCGCCTGGCTCGTTGAAGCCGAGATAGGTGGTTCCGCCCGGGAATTTCAACGTCCGCGAAACCCCGACGATCCGGCCCCACACGTCGAGACCGTATCCCTTCGCGGTCAAGACGTTCCATATCCAATCGTAAAGGTTCTCGAAGTTGGCGGTCTGGTCGAGCGCCGCATTGAACGAGTTGATCATCGCGTTGATGCGCGGCGAGTTCGCATATTGCGTGATGACGGTCGCCCACTGATCGAATGACGCCAGGGTACCGACCGGGGAAACGCCGATCGCGAACTTGCCGATGGAGTTCGAGCCGGGCGTAAAACCCGGCGCATACCGCGGATAGGGAGGACCGCTCATGTGGTCGCCACCTTGATGTTTGCGGCCGTAAGCTGCGGCACCTGATCAGCCTGCACTTGCACGACCGCATGATTTGCGAGCGCGGTCTTGATCGTGGTGTTCGCCGTGAGCGCGGCACCGACTGACGTCGTCGGGTTGCTGGTGACGTAAACGCCAGCTCCGCCCGGGGTGCCGGATGTCTGGCTCACGATCGTGGTGTTCGCCGGAACACCCGTCCCCGTGATGGTGTCGCCGATGCCGATCAGGCCGGTGACGGCCGTGGTGGTCAAATTCGTTCCGCTGCCAGTTCCCGTGAAGGTCGCACCCGAAACGGTCTGCGGATTGTTGATGTTGTACGTTCCGACGCCTCCGGACCCGGTACCGAACGACGCAATCAGCGTGCCGTTTGCGATCAAGCCGTTCGCGTCCGCGATGTAATCGCCGGCCTGAATCGAGCCGGACGTCACCGACGTGACCGTCAGAAGGTTTCCGGAAATATGGCCGACCACCACCGCGTTCGGCTGATTGGCGGAGCCGATCTGAATCGACGCAACCTGCGCCCACGCTCCGAGCTGCGCGATCGCCGGCACGTACTGGATCGCATAAATGGCCGACGCGATGCGCGCTCGAGGAATCGGCGCACTGCTTGATGGCGGCGTGCCGACCATCGTTTCGCTTGCGACGTTCTGCGAGACGCTGACCTCGTAGGTACCGACGCCGCCCTCACCGCTGCCCAATGCCGTGATGGAGGTGTTGCCGAGGACCTCGCCGGTCAGATCAGAGATAACCTGGCCGATCGCCAAACTGCCGTCCTGCACGCTCGACACCGTCAGCGTGGTGCCGGCGATCGATCCGGTGAAGTCGGCCGTAAGCTGGCTCCCGGAAAATGCCGCAATGAGCGCCTGCGTGATCTGCGTCACGGCATCGGTCGGCACCAAGGGGCCGTTTGCGATCACGACGCTGAACAAAACCTGCAGCGCCGCCGGCGTCTCATAGATCACCGTATAGGGAATCGGGGACGCATAGAGCGGATTGTCGTCATAGACCGTCACGGTCGTGTTGCCGGTCATCGGCGAGCCCGGCGACTTCTTCGACCAGATCGCCTTCGCGACATCCGCGGCAGCACCGCCGGCGACGCAGATATATGTCGAGTATGCCGGGATCGTCACGTTCTGGAACGTGAAGGGCGCGTTCGTCGAATTGCTATATCCGAAATAATCCAGAACCCCCGGCACCTTCGCGACGGCACCGATGATCGCGCCGACAGGCCCGAAGCTGTTTCCGGCCACGCTATCGGCGCGACGCGCCTCGAATGCGGTTCGGCTTTCGACGTTCCGGCCGATCGCTCCGGACACCACCGTGGCGGTGTCCCAATTCGGAATCGCCTGATAGATCGTCACCGATGACGGTACCGGCGTCGGGCCAGGCACCACCGCGGCGAACGCCAGCGTGATGGTGCCGCCGGCCGGGATCGTGCCGGCCTGCGTGCACTGATAGATGTTGTCCGCGCCATCAATAACGCGCGCATCGACCGGAATTTGAACGCCCTGCAGGCCGTTACACGCGACTAGGATTTGCGTCGGCTCGGCGGGATCGCGCTCGAGGAAATAGATGCGCGCGACCGCATCTTGCCAGCGCCCCGAGTTATAGGCCGGATCGATCTGCTGCGAGAAATAAACGAAGATCGCGTTCGCGTTAACGATGATCGCGCCCCAGCTCGAGGCGAGCTGACCCTGCGGGGTCGTCAGCCCATAATTCAGATTTCCGCCGAACGCCGCGTCGATGTCGAGCTGCACGCCGTTGAGAACGGCCGGGCCGGTCGGCGCCAGAAATCCGACGCTCGTGAACTGGATTCCCGGAACGTTGGTGCCTGCCGTCATCAGCCGCCTCCTTGTGGGTTCGTGACCGAAAAGTCGGCGGCCGATACTTGCGGATTCGTCGCGCTGATAACCTGCACCTGCCCGACGACGGTCCGATCATTAAATTCTGTGATGTATACCTGCGCGGAAACAACGCCCGGGACGGTGAGCGCGGCCAGGATCAGTTGCTGCTTGAGCAGCGCCAGCGGCGGCGACTTCGCGAGGATTTCGGTGAGGTACGGGACGCCGATGCTGGTGTCCCAATAGACCTCGCCGAGATAGGTCCGGATCGCCGAGGCGGCGTCTTGCGCCAGCGCGTAAGGCTCCGTCGCAACCGCAATGTTGCCGGCAGCGTCGAGAACCAAGTCCCACGTAACGAGATCGAGGAGCAGCGTGGACGGCATCTATCAGGTCCCCGGTGTGGGCGGCGTTCCGAAGGACGCCGTCCGGTGCGTCGACAGATTTACGAAAACTCCGGTCCCCGCCTTCGCCGTGACCTCGTTGGTGGCTTGGATCGAACCGTTCACCTTGAAGATGCCGCCGCTCGGCGTCATCTCGAATCCGTTCGAAGTGCTCTTTAACACGTTTCCGTGGTTGTCGGTCCAGACCATGCCGTCGGCCGTGAACGCCAGATATTGCTCCGGAATGCCGTTGAGGAATCCGCCCACATAGATGCCGTCCGCGATGTTGAATTTCCGGAACGATCCCGGCGAAACCATCGGGTCCTTGTCGCCCCCGACCGCGGCCTTGAGGTTCGATATATCGCGATCGGCGCACATCACGAATCCGATATCACCCGCAACCGGGTCGCAGATCACCGCGTTCTTGCCGCCTTGCAGCCGCCACCACGGGATGCCGTGAACGACGCCGTTCGGGGTCGAGTTCGCGGAGCCATCGAGCTGACTGATGAGCAACTGCACGTCGACCGTTCCGGCCTTCGCGATCGCGCCGCCGCCGCCCGTGACCTTCACGACCTTGACGGGCTTCATGGTTTCCAGCTTGGCCATCATCTGGCGCACGATAAACGCAATGACGGTGAAGTCAGAGTTTGACGTCCCGGGATCCTGCTGGCCGGCGCCGGTGCTGCCGCTGGTTGATGTCTGATCGACCATCGCGCCCTCTACGACGATGCCGGGGGAAGTATCCCCTTCGCATATTTCGGATTGTAGCCGAACACGGTCGAGGCCCACTCGCCACCTGGCACCTGAGAGTCGAGCGCAAGATCAAGCTTGTTGACCGCCCATTGTCCGGAGGCGGGTTTCAGGTCGCTCTCAACCTTCACCAGACCGCCGAACGAAATTTTCGGGTTGAACTGCGTGCGGACGATGATGCCCTGCTGCGTAAAGGCCGGGTATCCGATCATGCCGGTGCTGTCGGAAATGACCGGGACGTCCGGGGTGTTCCGATTGCCGCCTTTCAGCCATATCGACAGCATGTTGCCGTTGAACACCGCCCAATTGATGCCGGCGTGCTCGGCGACCTGACGCGCCTGATCCCATCCGGAGCCGGCAAAATACGGGTTCGACAGCTTGATCGACACGCCGTTGTTCTCGAAGCCAAGCTTCAATTGACGCGCGATGCCCGACATGACGGTCGCGACATCGGTCGAGCCGTTGAAGCTCGAGACCGCCGCCGGCGCGACCGCATCGGCGGCGCCGTTGAGGCATTCGAAGATGAAGGGCGTGTCGGGCTGGGATTCGTAATTCCCGTATGAGCCGAAGATCGTTCCGGAGAACACGGTCGATTGTCCGGACTGCTTGTCGCCGGCCGCGATCGTCAGCGTATTGGCCGGCACCTGATTGAACACCAGCCCGAGGGTCGAGAGCTGGTTCATGAGGCTGGGCCCGATACCCCAAACGCGGACGCTGGCCCGCCCATCCACCGGCGCGCCCGAGTTCTGAATCCGGCATGATGTCCGGAGCCCGGAAATCGTCACCGTGTCGCCGCCGCTTTCCGCGAACTTATTCGGCTGGTTCGTCTGCGTGTTTGGCGCCAGCTTGACCGATAGGGTGATGAGTTTTTCGGTAAAGGACATCAGACGACCGCCTCCGCGGCGTCGAGATAGACGAGCTGAAAGCGAGCCGTCTCATCGCCGAGACCCGTATAGACCGGGTCCTGCGGATCGTTCGCGCCCTGCGTGTCGAAGAAACAGAAATCGCCATTGAATCCGAGGTATAGCGATCGCACGATGCGATTGAGGTTTTCGCAAATCACCGATGGGATGATCAGCGTCTGACCGACATAGAGCGTCATGAACAGCCCATAGGCGGTCTGGAAGATGTTGATGGTGCAGGGTTGCCCGTTTAGCTGGACCTGCACGGTCTGGTTTGGCACCGGAAGCAATGGAACGATTTGCATCAGGTCACTCCCCCGGCGGCCGTGAACCGATCAGAGAACGAAGTCGGAGGCGACACCGGCTGCACGTTACCGAGCCCCTGCTGGCCCGCAATGCCCGGCGTCTTGGTGTTCGAGAACTCGACCTGGCCGGTCACGGGCACATACTCAAAATGGACATCGGCGGCGATCATCGAGACGCCGCTCTCCGCGCGCCGGCGGTAGTCGAACCCGACGCAATTATAGCTGCTGAACACAGTCTCGGGCGTCACAAGGTCAACGAGAATCGTTGAGGTCCGAAGCGCCTGCAACGTGTCGAAATACGCTTGAATTTGCGAGGCCGATCCGCTGCACACGAGTTTCATCGTGACCGAGGCCGGCAACTGCACCTTGTTGTAGGCTGCAAACGCGCCCTTCTGCTGCGGATAGTTCGAGATCGGCGATCGCGCCTTATACTCGAACTCAGCCGTCGAGGCCGTGACCGGAACGATGTTCGGGAATCCCACCAGCGCGGCGATTTGCGAGATCGACGACAGGACGCCCGAGAGCGCCTGCGTGAACATGTTCGCGGGCGTGATGATCGGCGAACCGTTGACATAAACGCCCCATGGAGGCGTCAGAATCGTACTGATCAGCACCGCCGCATCAGCCAATGCCAGCACCGCGCCTCCGCCACTATAGGACGGGAGCTGCGGCACGCCGGGGACGTTCGGGACGTTGACCATTAGTTCGGTCCATAGTTGGCGGCGCCGGCCGTGATGGCGCGCTCGAGGGCGGGCTGAACTTCGCGCGCGATGCCGTCGGCATCCTTCGCGTTCGGGGCGTTGATCGGCATGTTCTGAATCGTGACGGTCGTGGTGTTGCCGCCGCCCGCGCCCGCAGGCGCGCCACTGATGCCGCGGGAGGCTGACCCGGCCGCTCCTGGCCGCGGCCCGATGCCGGCGAACGGCTGGCCCTTCCAGCCATACCACGACCCCCACCCGGCCTTCGAGGCATGATCAAGCGCGAAGTCGATCTGTCGCTCGACCGTCGAGGGATCGTGCGCGTCGAGCCCGGTCTGTTTCCGGAACGCGGTCCCGAGGCCGCCGCCGCCCTTGCTGCCATGGTAGAGCTGGAACGGACCGGTCGAATCCTCGCCCGGGACCGTGCTTTTGTAATTGTAAAATCCCTCGCTCCGGGCAACCTGCATTGCAATCTCGGGGTCGATACCGCGCTTCGCGGCGGCCGCACGGATCATGCGCTCGATATCGGCCTGCGAGTGCGCGTAGCCGGGGCTAGTCGGGCCCGACGCCGCCGGCGGCGCCGCACGATTATTCAACCCCTCGGTCAGTCGCTGGTTGGCCTGTCCGCGGGCGCCTCCCAGCCCGGTGCCGCCCGGAAGGTTCGAGTTCTTGAGATTGTCCCATAGGCCGCCGTCGCCATTCCACCAGCGGCGTACGGCATCAACGCCGCTGTTCGGCGCTTCCTTGAACAGTGAATCCGGATGGTTCGCGTTCGAAATGGTCTTTTGCCAAATCGACATGATCCGGGATGCCGGGGTCGCGATCAGCATCAGCAGCGTTCGTCCGAGCGACGTCGCGGTCGAATCCAGTAGCGCGAGCTGGCGGTTGTATTCGGCGGCGGCCTCGGCCGACTCCTTCGTCGTCACGCCGGCTTCGCGCGCCGATCGGATGTAGTTCTCCATCGCGTTGCGGCCGAGCAGCGCGAAATTGATCATGTCCTGATTGGCGCCCGGGATCATCGCGAGGAACGCTTGCGCCTGACGCGGGTCCATGCCCTCGACCGCGCTCGCGAGCTCAAGCCATAGCTGTGTGGATGTCTTGAGGTTTCGGTTGGCGTCGTACAGCGAGATACCGAGCCGGCTCAGCACCGGCAGCATTGAGGTCTGACCGGTGAGCTGGAAAGTGCTCATCTCCTGGCTGAGACCCGCCAGCGCCGTGGATGCGCCCTCGACGGTCCCGCCCGCCTGACGGACCGCGCCCTGCCAGGCCGAGACCTCTTGAACGTTCGTCGCCATCGTTTTCGATAGGCGCCCGGTCGCGGCGTCGAGATTTGAGACGTATCCGACGAACTCCTTGAAGCCGCGGCCGCCAAGGAACACCGCCGCGAACCCGATAGCCTCGCGCTTGAGGTCCTGCATGAAGTTGGCGGTTTTCTTGCTCTCCGCCTCGATGGCATTCGCGCTCTTGTGCGCCTGCTCCTCGAATCCGCGCAGCGCGTTTACGGCCGCCTTCTGGTCGGCGGTCCATCGGCTGGAGTCCAGACCGAGCGAGATCACGAACTCATCGACGACGTTCGTCATGTCTGCCCCCGATTCTTGGCGCGGATTTTCTCCGCCACCCGAGCGTTATGAGCGTCAACGCGTCGAACCTCAAGAATGTCGTGGAGATCCTCGAGCCCGAGGGTGCTGTTGAGCGCGGTCAGCAGCGATAGATCGCCCGAGATCGCTTCGCCGATCGTCGGCGGGACGTTCACGTATTCGGCAAATCGTCCGTCTGCGCCTTCGAAATCGCCACCCAGCTCGAGACGGCGTCGATGAAGGAAAAATTTGTATGGAGGCGCAGCACCTCCGAGCGCAACCATCCGCGGGTTTTGACTTCCTCGATGTCGTCGTCACTGACCAGATCAGAGACGACATCGGGGTGGGCGGGATCGCGGATCATCTTGACGCAGTCGAACATTTCGTCGAGCAGCGGTTCGAGTTTGTTGAAATCGACATCGCTGGCGAGGAACGAGTTAATCCCGCGGATCGCGACCGCGATCATGCCGAACGGTGCCAGGCTTTCCGGGATGGCGGCCGACGTGCCCTTCATGGCGAGGATCAGCCGCAGCGCCCATTTCTCGGCGCGCGCGGCCGGCATTTCGGTCAGCAGAAAGAGCTTGCCGGCGTCGCGGCCGCCCCACAGCGGGACCTTGACGGTCTCGGACTTGCGACCGCTCATCGGACTATGCCGGCGCCGGAACGACGAGGTTCCACGTGATGCCGTAACGGCGCGGCTGGATCAGCTTCTTCGCGCCCGGCAATTTGTAGCTGGTCAGGAATCCGTTGCTTTGGATCATCTTGAGCCCGAGCTGCGGGAGCGTCAGGATGCCGCTTGCCGGATAGGTGGTTTTCGCCGCCGCCTGCGCGGCCCACCATGTGTCGAAGAAGGCGTTCGACGGTGAGTTAGCCATGAGGGTGATGGACTGCTGCTGCGCGCTCCACACGAAGCCGCCCGACAGGATGCCGTCCACGCCCATCATGGTCTCGACCGACGTGATCGCGTCGAGATCATAGACGTCATCGACGCCGAATCCCTGCAACTGCTGCGGGACCGTGAACAGCGGGGGGACGACCAGCGTCAGATTGGCGTTTGATGCACCGATATCCATGACTATTCCGTCTCCCGATTAGCTGAGCGCGACGCTTTGAATGGTGAGCGCCTGCACTGAGCCCCGGTCGATATACCAGAACTTGCAAGGCGGGCTGGTTCGAGCCGCGCGCGTGGCCGGCGGCGCGATCAGGATTTGGAGATAATACCCCTGCGTCTGCAGGACGCCGGAAATCTTCGCACCCGCAGAGGCGTTGACCTGCGCGATCTGCGATGACGACAGATCGTCGGGCCCGAAGGCACCGAAGTTGAGGCCGGCATTGATCGGGTCCGCCATCGCGGCGTCGATGAGCGCGTTTCCGTCGGTGCCGTAAGGGATCGATCGCGCATTCTTCTGCAGGTTCAAGCCGGCATTCTGCAGGGCGTTGTTGAGCCAAATCTGGTCGATGTAGCTGTCAGCCCACGCAAAGTCGCCGGTGATGAAGCCCCGCTGGAACCAGACGTTATTCGTGTTCGCGTTGCCGTAAGCTCCATAGAAGCTATAGCCGTTGCCGCGATCGCCGGGGGTCTGCGGATTGCCGCCAAGGTTGACCGCGATGGCGGGGTCCGTGACCGTCGCGTCCATACCGGCCTGCGCCTTATACGCGAAGCTGATGCGCCCCTTGGTCTCGCCGAAGTCGATCGATGCGGCCGAACCGAGGAACATCGCGGCGAGCGCGGTACCGTGATTGAGGTCCGGAGCCCAAAGCAGAGCCGTTCCGGAATCGCCATTGTTTTCGAAGATGTACCCGAGGCTACCGGTCGCCGGGACCTGCAAGGTCGGCGTCACGTCGGTGTCCCAGCACGCGTACGCATACTGATTGTTCATGGAGTTTTTCCATGCCGCGAACGCCTGCTTGACGGTGTTGCCGGCGCCGCCATCGGGATCGAACGAGGTCATGAAGCCGACCCAATTCGCGTTCTGCACCACCAGCCCGTTCATGAACGCTGCCGGCACCGCGGCGGCCGCGCCGAGCGACTGAACCGCACCGGTCGCGGCCGTCATTTTCAGGGGCGTGGAGGTCGTTCCGGTCGCGTAGGAGACCGATGATGTCGCGCCCGTAGTGCCGGACGTGACCTGAAACGCGCCGCTGATGCTGTCGAACGTCACCAGCGGCGCAACCGCCGTGGTGGTGATGGTCTCCGAAACCGTCGTCGAGGCCTGCGAGACCGTATAGGTGCCGATGCCGCCGCTGCCGGTGAGCTGACCGGTCACGATGGAGTTGGCGGCAATGTTGGTACCGGCCAGGAGCGCGCCGACGATGATGGCGCCCGAACCGACGGCTGTTACGTTCAAGACCTTCGAGAGCGACGTAATGGCGGTGCTGGCCGCGGCCTGATAGGTCGCGATCGCATAGGTGCCGATCCCGCCGGGCGTGCCGGTGAGCTGCGAGAGGATCGTGGTGCCGACCGTGATGTTCGTTCCGGAAATGACGTCATTGGCCTGCAGCGTGCCGGACGTCACGGCCGTGACATCGACCACATTGCTGGTGCCGGTCAGCGAAGCGCCCGCCGACGTGGTGGCGTTGTTCGTCACATAAACGCCGGCGCCGCCGGCGGTGCCCGAGGTCTGAGAGACGATATAGGTGCCGGCCGGAACGCCGGTGCCGGAAATGCGGGTGCCGGGGCGAAGAACGCCGACCACCGAGGTCGTCGTCAGATTGGTGCCCGAGCCGGTGCCCGTGAAGGTCGCGCCGATCGAACCGGTCACGACACCGCCGATCGATCCCGTCACCGACGCGCCCGCCGGGGCCGCCGCCTGCAACGCCGCTTGAATGAGGGCCGCGGCCGCCGAGAAGCTGTTCGCGCTGGCGAGGTTGAGCGCGCCGGCGTTGAGCGCCACGCCGTCGACCGTGACCGAAAGCGTTCCGTTGATGGCCTGCAACTGCGGGATCGTCAGCGCGGAAAGCGAGCCGCCACGCATGAAGGCCGCGGCCGCGTTGGCGTTGTAGCGGGCGAAAAGAAGGCTTCCGGGGATCTTGGCGGCACCATCGAACCCGCCGAAGTAGCCGGTCCCGAGGCCAGGAGCGCCGTTGGCGATCTGCGATTCAATCGACGCCGCGCCGAAATAGCTGGTGACGGACGCGCCACCCGGAAACCCGAGGACGGTCCCGAGCGGGATACGGACATTGTCGCTCAACACGAGGCCGATGATGTTGACGCCATCGCCGCCAGCACCAAGCACGCTCGGGATGACGTTGACCAGTTGGCTCGCGTTGATGGTGGTCATTTTCAAAACTCTCCCGAGGGGGGTCGAAGCGATTCCGCTTATACATGAAAAGTCCCGGATGCACAGCAGCGGGGAGGCGTCCGTGGGATCAGAACGTCGGCTGAGCTATTTGCGTCCCGGGGATGATCACGCCTCCCACGATGGTGGCATTGCAAACATTGCTCCATGATAGGAACGAAAACACGCCGCCGTTTTGCTCAAACCGCAGGCCGGCGTTGTTCACCACATAGACGTCTTTCCAATCAATGTACGTGATGCCGACGTCGGCCCCGATGTTCACCGTGTAGAACTCGCCGGATTGGATGCAGACATTCGAGAATTTTAGCGTTCCCTGATAGGCGTCGGCCCATTGCAGGCATGAGGACTCGATGAAGCCGGCCCCATATTTCGCGATCGCTTGAGCGGTCGAATAGCCCTGCAGACAGGTGTTCGTGACCGTCAGGTTGCCGGTAGCGCCACCGCTGACGAAGGTCTGGATCGCGTCCGCGTGGTCGCCGGTCTTTCCCACGCAGTTGAAGTAGCTCTCATTGATCACCATCGTGCCGCCGTTGGTGTTGGCGACCCGAGGCCCTTCCCGCCAATCAATGATGGCCTGATTGACGGTGACGGTCTGCCCCGACCCCGGCGTGACCGAGAACGCGCTACCCGAATCGGGATACGTCGGATTCTCGTCCCACGTTTTGTTGTTCAGCGTCCCGGTCGTGTAGTTCTGCTGCAATCCGGCCGTATTGCTGGCGAAGCGCGGGTCTGCTTTCGATAGCGGGATCAGGCTGCTGGCCGGCGCCGGCACCGGACGTCCACTGAACATGATCTGCGCAGGCGCTTCCTTGGGTCGGATCAGGAACGGCGCGGCCGCCACGAACAGGCCGGAAGCGCGTCGGACAAACTGGCGGCGGTTCATGTTCATGGGCTGGTGATCGTCGCGACGCAATAGTTCGCCGTCGTGAGGTCCAGATTGATGTTCGGCACGGTCTGAAGGTTCCACGTCTGCGCGCCGGGGCTGATGTAGCCAGTGCGCGCGTTGGTGGATCCCGAGTTGAACTTCTGCGCGGCCAGCGCCGTCGACACGTTCGGAGTGTCGTAGATCACGATGGCCGTCTCGCCGCTGCTCAGCGAGAACGAGCCAGAGTGCACAAGCGCGTCCGACGTCTGATCGGCGGTCGCTCCCGAGAAACCGCTGGCCCCCGCGAACTTCAGCTCCAGCGGAGCCGTGGTGCAGTTGTATGAGTCATCGGACGGAGCGTTCACACCGTTCCACTTGCAGAGTGAAGCGTGCGTAATCTGCAGCGAGCCCGTCGTACCGGGGCTGAGCGTCACGCGCACCGTGCCGTTGCTGTTCGCCGCGAGCACGGTCCGCACGCGGAAGCTCGAGTTCGGGTTAGGGTCGTTGCCGCTGAGGGCTGGGTTGGCCGTGAAGATCGTCCCGCCGCCTCCACCGCCCGGTGCCTTGCCGGCACCGAGCAACGAGATAGACCCGGCAAACGCCGGCCCCATGAGAAACAGCAGGATGAGAACTGCGATACGCATGGCGTCAGAACTGCGTGTAGGCGAGTGACCCGGCAACATGAATCGCGGCCGAGTTCGTCATGCAAAGCGCATTTCCTGCCGGCACCACCAGAACCGGACCGAGGCCGCTCCCCTTCGCGACGCCGGCCTGCGCGGCGAGGTCATAGGCTGCCGTCAGGTTCGTTGTGCCGGTGCCGCAATTGGTGCCGGTGCCGTAAACGAATTTGAAGGTCGTTGTCCCGGCCGAGATAAAATCAAACGACGTCACATAGATTTTCGTCGATCCGGACAGCGCGACAAGCTGCGTCGTCGTCGCGGTCGAGATATCGACGCTCGCCGATGCCGACGCCTGGATGATGCCGACCAGATTGCCGGCCGAGATCGCGCCCGAATAGCTGGCCTGCGCCGGCACTGCCGATCCCGTGGCCGAGCTGGCGGTGTCGTCGGTGCGCAACGTGCCGTCCGTCGCGAGGCTGAGCGGCTGCGTCTGTCCGTTGGTAAGGCTTGGCGGAGAGGTCGAGACGGCGCCCATCACCATCGAGCCGGTCTGACCGCTGGTCGTCGAGCCCTGCGCCAAACCGACAGCACCGGAGACCAGAACGCGCACATTGCCGGCCAAGTCGCAATTGATCGGGTTGGTGGTCGCGTTCGTATAGGTCGGCGCCGACGTCGTCGCGGCGCACTGCGTCAGGCCGCCGGTCTGGCCCGATGTCGTCGAGCCCTGCGCGACCGCGCCGCTGGATGCGCCAGCCTTGATGTTGACCAGCAGGTTGCCGGCGTTGTCGACCTGAAGCGGCGACATGTTGCCGGACGTGATGGTGGTCGGCGTGGTGTTGAACTGAGCAAGCGCCATCTGACCGTTGGCCACGCTGGCGCTGTTCTGCGTCGTGGTGCCGATGCCCCAATTCGCGGCCGTCGTCGGGTTGACGGTGCCGTTCGTGCCGATCGACACAAGGTTGGTGGTGCCGGGCGTGGTCTGATCGATACCGACGCGACCGATGATGTTTGATCCGGTCGGCGTCGCCGGCAGGGACGTAACCTGCGTCGCGAAGGTGCCGGTACCGACAACGGTCGCATTCAGGTTCGCGGCCGTCGCCTGCGTCGCGCCGAACGACGTGTTGCCGATCGATCCCCCGGCCTGAAAGGGCGAGCCCAAGGCGGTTTGAATGGCCGCGAGCGTGGTCTGTGTCGCGACGCCCGCGATGGTGCCGAGGTTGACAGTCGGGGTTGAGGCGAACGCCGGCAGCGTGCCCGAGATGCCGAACGCGGTGTTTCCAATCGACCCGCCGGCTTGAAACAGTGCCGAGAGCTGCGCGGCCGGTAGCACAACCGGAACGGACCCAGCCGCCAAAGCCTGCCCGAGCGATGGCATCTTGGTGTTGATCGCCGCCAGATTGCCGCCCGTCTCTAGCGCCAGCGCCGACGTGTTCAGATTCGTGCCCGCGTTCGCGGTGACGGTGCCGGATATCGGGACGGTGCCGGCGATGCTGACAGGCTGCGTTGCCTGCCAGAACGTGCCCGTCACGGCGACCGGAGCCGCAATGCTGACAGGCTGTGTGGCTTGAAAGAATGTGCCGGTGACCGGAAGCGCGACCGATGCCTTGACGTTGACCCACTGGCCGTTCGTCACATCGCCGAGGAGCGACTGAAAATTGCCCGATCCGTCCTTGAACCCGCCAGGCGTGCCGAGCGTCCCGATAGAGCCGCCGAACGCCACCGACAGTCCCCCGCCGCCTCCGCCGCCGCACCCGCTGTCGCAAATGAAATGCTGCGGGGTCGCGAAGCTGGGAAGAAGCGCCCCGGTGCCGAACATGACCGCGATGGGATTCGTCAGCGATCCGAACGCGACGCCGGACGGGTCGACCAACTGAGCCCATGACAGGATGCCGCCCGCGAGCGTGCCGGCCTTGACGGTGCGTTGCGTGCCTCCACCGTCCTTGATCGTGTAGTCGGCGCGGGCGGGTGAGCTCAGCAGCGCGATCGAGACTGCAGCGGCGGCGAAATATCGGTTCATCATCCTAGCAACCCCGGAAAATATTGAGAGTCATCTGGGTTCGACAGATCCAGCAAATCACTCGCCTGCGCTGGGATGGCGTTCGTGTTTATAGCCGTGACGTCGATGTTATCAAAGAACTGCTGCGCGACGCGGCATGTCTGATTCATCTGCATGTGCGCCTCGACGATCCAGCGCCACTCGAACTGCTGGTTCTCGTTCATGAATGGGCGCTGCGCCGGATCGTCGGCATAAAACGGCGCGACCTCGTTCATCGGCGCCGGGAGCGCGGAGAAAATACTCACCGCGAACTGATCGCGAAACATCATCGCGACCGTCTGCGCCATATCGGCCGACAGATTGTTAAGGCTATGAAAATCGATCTGCGTGACGAGTCGGCTACTCATCATGATCATGCGGCCGCCGGCCGACATCGTCTCAGATACGACGGCCTGAGATCGCGACACCACATAGACGCCCACGCCGCCGTCCGTGCCGCTCACCAGAGAAAGCACCGTCGTATCATCGACGACATCGGGGCCGAATACCGTGGCTCCGAGCAAGATCGGCCCAAGATCGGCGTCTATCGCCGATACCGTCATGAGCCCGGCCGTGCTGGTGATGGTCGTCGATGGCGTCGCCTGGCTGATCGAAACCTTATAGGTGCCGACCCCGCCCGTGGTGCCGTCGAGCTGGCTGACGATTCGCGTGCCAGCCGCAACCTTGGGCCCGGAAATTATCGTGCCTGGGTAAATCGTGCCGCTACCGACGGCCGATACCACCATCTTGCCGCCGTCCGACGGCGCGCCATTGGCGCCCGGGACCGGCACGATCGACGCCGTGAAGCTGGCGGGCGCTGGGGCGATCGAGGCCGTAAACGCGCAATCCTGATATTCGCCCACGTTCGTCATCAGGCGCTGGAAGCGAATGGGCGTCATGATGCAGAAATCGGAGGGGCGCGATTCCGGCACACGGTTCTCGACTGCGATCAACGCATCAACGCCGTCGGGCAACACCGCAAGCAGGAACGTGCGCAGCGCGGTGAGCGCGTCGTTCCGGTTTGGCGTGATCGGCGTGACCTTCGGCATCGGTCAGCGATAGAACAAGATGTTGAGTTTCGCACCCGACGTTTGTTCGATGGCGCGGAATTTCGAGAGCGTCCCGACATAGAAGATCGTCCCCGCGGCCGCGATCGGCATACCGACCGATGCGGTCGGCGCGGTGCCGTCGTCTCGATATCGGATCGCCTGCGCTTCGGTCTGGATGATCGCCATCGTGGCCCCGGTCGGGATGCCGCCCGCGCAACTGCTGAGCAGGACTGAGCTCGATACAGTTGCGATCTGGCAATAGCCGAGCGGGACGAGGGGTTGCCCCGGTACCGTGACCTGCGCGCGCACCGGAGTGGCCAGGACGCCCAGCGCCGCGATCGCGCCCAATAGTGCTGCCTTGGAAATCCGCATCTGAGGTCCTTTCAAGTTTATGAGCCATCTTGCAGCGTGATTACCGCCTTCGTCCAACCGGCGGTCATATTCCATCCCTCGACCTGCTGGGCGACCAGCCATACCGAACCATCCGGCAGGTCCACAAGATCGCCGCCCTTGAATCGATATCGCACCACTCCGTTGATGTCGCCGTTCACGTAAAGCGACATTTTGTTTCCGCCGAGATTGATGCCTTCGAGCTGCTGGAGATCACCGAACGAGACCGGCTGGAGCTGACCGCGGGTCACGAACGAGGTCTCGATATCGAGCGAGGCGACATCCTGCGTCAGATTGACCAGATAGGTGCCGAGGCCGCCATCATCGCCCGTCAATTGCTCAAGAATGACGGTGTTGGCCAGGATAGCGCCACCCGTCAATGTCTGGCCCGGCTGTAGCTTTCCGGCCGTTTGGGCGCTCACAGTCAGGATGGTGCCGGCAATCGCGCCAGTGATCCCGCCCGGGGCGGCGTATAGGGGCGGCCGCTCTCCATTCGGGAGGGTCTCGCCTTGCCCGACGCTCACGCGGATGCCGACGGCCAGCATCGGGTTAACGACCGAGATGATCGGGCCGACCAGATTATTGAGGTTCACGGCCGCCTCCGGGAAATTGCGGGTTTGCGCAATATCGCAAACCCGCGGGGGCGATTAGCCGATGCGGTACAGCGACCACGCCGCGGTGCCGGTCTTGCGAGCGCGGAAACGGCCGCTCGACCATGAGGTCGCCGCGATCGCGCCCATCGCCATAGAGCCGACCAGAGCCCATCCGGTGTTCGTGGTGATGTTGGCGATTTCTGCCGCCGTCACCGAGGTGTTGATCACCTCGAAGTCGATCGCGCTGTTTACGACCGCCTGCGGAAACGCGGTGTCCATCGCGCTCGCGAGCGGGAGCTGCTGGTTCGAGACAGCGCCGGCACCCTGCGCGACCGTGATAATGCCGGCGATGATGTCGGCGGCCGTCAGGACGCTCGAAACCGTCTTGGCCACCGGTGCGGCCTGCTGCGAGAGGCCTCCGGTCTGCGCATCAGCCACCCACACCGCGGCGCCCTTCGTGGCGCTGTAGCAGAGGAACGCGCGGCCGGTCGTCGGATTGATCCAGACCGAACCGGAGCTGTAGCCCTGCGTGCTGTCGTTGTTGACGGTCGGGTCGGCCGTGGCCGCGAAATTGTTCACGAACGCCAGATTGGCCGGCACATCGCCGAGGGCGCTATCGAAAAGAGTGCGACGGGTCATGACGTTCTCCTGATGCCCTGTTACGCGGGCGGGTTGCTGGGGTTACTCGAGGACCTGATAGGCGACGCTGTTGAGCAAATGCCCGGTGTCGACCAGCGGTTTCGCGAAGCCCTTGCGCCGAATCGTGGAGGCGGCAAGCGGCGGCGCATTCGTGTCTACAATACTTTGTCGGAGTTGTCCCGATACGGCCTCGCCGGTCTGCTGCAGCGTGCGCAGCGCATCGTAACCGTTCGCGACCAGCAGGTTCGCCATCGCGTCGGGCCACTCTTGGCTTTTGGCCGCGATCATGTTGCGGAAGAAAGGCCGCGGCGGGATGCCGGCGCGCGGCGCGCCATATTCCTGAATCGCCGCGATCATCGCGACCGGTTTACCGTCCGGATAGGTGGCCTCGGCCAGGAAGCCGATCTTCACGGCCGAGGCATTCGTCATCAGGTCGTGGATTTCTTGGAGACGGGCCCGGAGTTTGTCGCCGCCTCGGACGGTGGCCATTTTGTCAGCCCTTGAATCCCGGGGGATCAAATTCGGACGGCTTGAAATCACCGCGCTGCTGCGCGCCCATCTTCGACTGACGGGCCTGTTCTTCGGCGATCATCTTGCGCATTTCTTCGCGACGCTGTTCTTCGGTTTGTGACATGAGCGTTCCTCAGTAGACGCGGCCGAGCCGCGGATAAAGCCCGGGATAGACCGGGCCCGGCACCACGGTCGGGAGCGCCGAATAACGCCCGGTGCGGAATTGCGCGGTCGCGGCCCAATACTCGACGCCGTACTGGGTCTGCATATACCACGCTTGCGACGGGGATCCGGCGTTCGCATCGCCCATGTCGGCGCCGACCGACACCGAACCTTGCGTCGCGCTGTTGACGCGGCCGACAATCGGGGATGGCGGCTCGCCGTCGGCCGCCGGGTTTCCATTTGAGTCGCGCAGCGCGTTCAGCCAAGCGATATGTGCGGTCAGCAGATAGAGCAGATTTTGGAGCTGGCCCGGGATGCAATTCGCGTAACTGTTCTGCTCATTGCCACAGATGAACGTCGCGCGGTCGAACCATGCCTGCGCCTGCACGGGCGCGATCGCCTTGAACACCGGATAGATGGTCGACCATGTGGTGAAATTGAACGTGACCGGCGGGGGCGGGGTATACATCAGCGTTCTCCGGTTTGCTCCGCCGGCGGGTCCTCTTGATTCTCGCCGCCGATCGCGTTGCCGAGCATATCAGACTTGAACACCCGGATCACTGCGGTCTCCTCGCGGATAGCCTTCTCGACCTGCTTGATGCCCTCGACCTCGGTGATGCACTCCGAAACCGCCGCCGCGACGCCGATCTTCGCGTCCGCGATCGCCTTGCGCACCTGATCGAACATACCGCCGAGCTCACCGACCAGACGCTTCCCACCAATCTCCTGCGGCATCTGTTCTGTTCCTAATGGCCGCGCCAATGCGCGCTCTAGCTCTTCGCTTTTCGCGATGGTGTCGGCGAAATTCATTCCGTTGATTTTGGGTCGGGGCTATCGACCTCCTCGGCCTCGGGCTCCTTGACCTCCCGGACCTGGCCGATTTCCAGCATCGGGTTCTTTTCGTTCTGCGCCTGCCAGGCGGCCCAAAACTCAGCGTCGACCTCGGTGGTCGCGAAGTTCGTCTCGCCACCGTCCGTATTGCCGACACCGGCATCAAGCGCGGACGGGCCGTTCAAGATTACGGCGGGCCCGTCCTTCGTCATGGGCTGGAATCCGGTCCCGTCGTCGAACCCCTTCTTCCAGAGCTGCAGCGTGATCCCGTTCGGAATGCCGCATTCGACGCGAACCATCTTCGACATTGGTGGTCTCCTTTAGCTCTGACGCTGACCGGCCTCGATTTCCAAGACCTCATTGGGTCGGGAAGATTTAGGAATGCGAGGATCGCCCTTCGGGTTCACCGGATCAAGGCCGCTCAAGACCTTCTCGAGCTCCTTGGCCTCGGCCGCGACGCCATCCATGGTGGCGTGGGCGAATACCATCCGGTTCATGACGATCGGGTCAAGCTTGTGCTGCTCAAGCCAGACCTCGAACCAGTCCCGATCGACGCCGAACGTCAATGCGGCGCCGTTCACGATGGTGGGCGGTGGCGGGAAACCGGCCGGCGGAGTGCCGCGCGGATAGGCGGTGCCGCGAAGGCGGACGACGTTGCCGACCCGGTTCGCTTCCTTGACGGTGCGGCCGCCCTGCATGTTCTGCTCGAACTTGTCGACGATCTTCGAGTGCTGGATGTCGTAATAGGCGACGCCGAGCTTGCAGGCCACGATCACCTTGTCGCCGGCGTGCTGCGGGACCGCGACGTTGCCGGCCGCGCTCACGATCTGATCGGGATGGATGATGGATTGCTTGTTCAGCTCTGCGAGCGCCTCTTTGCGACCCTCGACAATCGCATCCTGGCGGATTTGCGCCTCGCGCGCTTCGCGCTTCTGCTTTGCGGTCAATTCAACTGGTGCGTCGGCGGTGCCGGGCTTCTTCGCCATTTTCGATCCCTCATATGACTACGGACCCGCAAGGGGTCCGTAGCTCTATACACAATTTGCACCGCAAGGGAAACGATGCGGGGATTTAAACCCCCAGCATGCCCGCGATACCGATAGGCATACGGGTGATCGTTCCCCATACGCCCGAGGTCATCTTCTGTTTCCAGCTCGAGGGCTCCGGGATCAATTTGTGAGCGCGGAGTTTCTCGTTGTAGGCCGGGTACGCGACCTTCTGGTTGTCGATCTTGTCGATGATGATCTGGAACGCGTTTCCGATCGCCGAATAACCCTGACTGTTCGACGAGGTCTTTTGACCGTACTGCGGCGCCGACATCACCTTCATGTTCGGGAAGCCCTTCTGCAGAAGGTCCGCAACCGAGACGCCGAACGAGTTGGTGAACTTCATCGCAAGGGCCGACTGAGGCGAGAGCGCCAGCGTCATCGGCGTGTCCATTTCGACCGCGCCGTTCGTCTGGTTGATGATCTGCTCCACCACCGCGAGGATGTCGTTATAGACCTCGTTCGCGGTTGCGGCCGGCGATCCAGCGTTGAACCACGTGGTGCCACCCCATGCCTTGAGGGCGGGGCTCAGATAGGCCGACAGATACGGGTTGTTCAAAATACCGTAGTTCTGCAGACCGGTCAGACCGAACGCATAAGCCAGGTTGCCGAAGCGGTTGAGCAGGCCCGAGGCCGCAGCCGTGAGTTCGCCGACATAGTTGATGCGCATCAAGCCAGCGCGCTCGGTCTCGCGCTCACCGTAGGCGACGAACGTTTGATAGAGATAGCTCTGGAACTGCGGGTAGTTGAAGTTGATGCCGCTGCGACCGTTGTTCGAGAAGTCGTCATAGCTCGACACCTCGCCGGTCTCTTCCACGACCGGGAAGATGCGGGTCTCTTCGAGCCAATCGCCGGCCTTGCGCTCGCCGCCGAGGATCTTCGCGATCTGGAGCGGTGAGAACACGACGCGGATGACGTCCGGGTCGATGGCGGTGGTCAGCATCGCCGGCAGAGCGGCGTTCGGATCGGTCGACAGGGTGCCGGCCGCGTCCATCGCCATCTCGACGAGCGACTTGTTGCTGTTCCGGAACTCATCAGGAACGAGCATCCGGACGCCCGGCAGGATAAGACCGCGCGAGGCGTAAACGTCCTTGACGTCATTCCACGCCGCGATTGCTTCGTTACGGTCCATCGTGGTCTCTCCTGCCTTTTACGTTCCGGGTTCAGTTGACGCCCGAGGGCGCTTAGTTGGTGCCGCCTGCGTTCGGCGTCGAGCTGATCTTCACCGTTTCGCCCGGCGCACCGGTGGAGCGGCAATAGAACTTGGTCTCGACAGCGAGGCTGGCCGTGATGGTGGTCGAGCCCACGACCGTGTTGTTGTTGACCACCAGCGTGTCGCCCGCACCGCCGCCGGTGCCGGTCAGAATCTGCGTGACCTGCGTGCCCGCAACGACGTTGGTGCCGGTGATGACGTTGCCGACCTGGAACGGGACCGCCGAGGCGCCGCCGAGCGTGAGCGTGCCATAGGTGCCGGTAATGGTCTCGGACGCGATCGTGAACGGACCGGTGTCGAGATTGTAGCGGCCGATGCCGCCGAGTGCTTCGCCTGCGATCAGCGGCAGAACCTGCGACACGATCTTCGGCGCATTCACGCCGGTCGGGATTCCGGTGCCGGCGATCGACGCGCCCGCCACGACGGTGCCCGAACCCACAGCCGAGACGGTCAGCACGTTGCCGGCAATCGCGGCGGTAGTGGAGAAGGTCGAGGCCGCGATCGCGGCGGTGGTCGAGGATGCGCCGCCGAAGATGGTGCCGGCGGGCGCGAACGCCACCTTGCCGTTGGCCGTGAAGGCGAAGGCCTTCTGCCCGTATTCCGCGAAGGTCGTGCCGTCGTTCTGGACCGCGAAGTCGCCCGCGATCTGCAGCGCGGTTTGCGCGCCTGGCTGCACCTGCATGCCGGCATACGACAGGAACGTGGTGTTGAGCGCCTGCTGGTTCAGCATCAGGAAGCCGGCAGGAGCGCCGCCACCGAAGCTGTTGGCGATCGTCGGCGTGCCGTTCGGATCGAGCGGCGGCGTTACCCACGCGAAGCGGCCGACGAAGAGCGACGAACCGGCGACCAGACCGCCCGGGCCAGCGTCATAGCTGAAAATCGGGTTCTGGCTGACGCGGTTGCCCGCGATGAAGGCTGCGGGCTGGTTATAAACCTGCGTCTGAAAACCGCCGGTACCGCTCATGATCTGATCTCCTGCTTCGAACGTCGTTTAAGATTTGAACCGGTCAATGAGGACCGATCAGAGCGAGGTCGAGAAGTGCTCCAGTCCGGGGGCCAGCTTGGTGGCCTTGTCGACGGAGTCCATCGCGATCGTGACGGAGCTGCCGACCTGTTCGGGCGGGCGAGCGCCGATCTTCGGGAGCGACATCAGCACCGGCTTGAGCGCATCGACGTGCAGCGTGTCCGCACCTTCGACCTTGCGCATCTGCAGCGCGTGGCGGAACACATCGGCGCCGCTGTCGAATGCCATCGAGGAGGGGATTTCACCGACCCAAGGCTTGACGTCGGCGAGTGCAGATCGGATGCCGCGCTCGGTCTCGCGGACCAGCTTGGTGGCGGCCGTAACGGCGGTCGAGATCGCGGCGTCCATGGCCGGCTTGGTGACCATATCCTTCATTTGCTCGTCCTTCGCTGCAGCCGCGGCGGCGGCTTCCTTTTCCTTCTTCGCCTTTTCCTCGTCGGTCTCGTCAGAGTCGCCGGCGAGAGGCTTCGGCATCATGTCGCACGCCTTCATGATGTCGTCCTCGCCCATGCCCTTCTCACGAAGGAAGGCTTTGAACGGTTCGGCGTCATAGGTGCTGCCGGGTTCGGTGATCGCCTTGGCGGGCGCTTCGACGGCCGCGATCTTGTCGACCTCGGCCTGCTTGTCCTCGGGGGCGGGCTCATCGACGCCGGCGGTCAGATCGTCCGTGAAGGTGTCGATCGCCTTGGCAAAATCCTCCATGGAGGCGTCGAGCGCGAGACCGTCGCGAAGCTTGCCGTCGATGGCAGATCGGACGCCGGCCATGAGCTTCGGACGGCTGTCCTTGAAATTCTTGGTGGTGAGCGGAGCGAACAGGTCCTTCGGCAGGGTGATCTTCGAGTCCATCGCAAGGAGCGGAGCGATCGAACTGGCCGCAATCGACAGGGTCATTGCGCCGAACCGAGTAACCTTCGCCATTTCGCTCTCCTTGAGTGCTTCATCGCCGACGACCACGTCTGGTCCGGCCCTGCCATCCTCGACGAGGGCAACGTGATTAAACACGATGTCCCGCATCACTCCGTCGAAGGCGGTACCACGGAAATTTCCCGGTGTCATGTCCGGCTTGTAGTGATAGCCGGCCGACAACTCGCGCTGCGCGTTCGTCTCGATCGCGTCGATACCCTGCTTCGCGTTCACGTACAGGCTGTTGTCGAGATACTCGCCATCGAACTCTGCGTCGCTTCCGACCGAGCCGACGGTCTCCATCGGGCGGTGGCCGTCGTCCGTCTTTGCGTTGACGGGCACGTGTTTAATCAGCAATTGCACGCCGTTGAGCGTCGACGCGGCCTTGCGCAGCTCATCGGGATCGCGGAGCAAATTATATACGCGGTCTTTATCGAGGCCGAGCGCTTCCCATCCGGGGATTTCCTTCCCGCGATATGGGCAGACGTTGGCCTTGGAAATGTGCGTGCGCTTGATGATCAGACGACCGTCGCGCGTCTTTTCGCGGACGCTATCTCGGTCCATCGCGATCACGAACGCCGAATCACCGACCGGAACGTCGCTCTCCGCGACCTCCTCATCGGCGGCCGCTTCCTCGGTCGAGTTGACCCATGCGGCCAGGCCGCCGGCGACGCCCTTTGCGTCATCGGCCGACATCCCCTCGGCGGCGCCGATGCGATCGCGGATCAGACTTTCGACCGCCGGATGAAGCGGGCGCGGCAGATCGCCGAGGCCGAACCATCCCGATGCCGAGTGTTCCTCGTTCAAGACCGGGCTGAACTTCTTCGCCGCCGGCAGCGCGAAGGTATGAAACGCCATACCGGTCGGCGTGATGGCCTTGTGCAGATCCTTGAGGCCCGCCGGGTCGATGTCCTGGCCGATCTCTTCCTTGTTTTCGCGCGCGGCACCGATCTCGGGGGTCTCGCCTTCCTCGACGCCGCCACCGGGCAACGCCCAATGGCCGACGAAGTTATCCTCGCCCGGCGTGCCGGTTCGTCGAATGAGCAGGATGTCGCCGTCGGGCGCAACATGCAGGATGCCGGCGGCGTGCTTGGTCACGCCCGTGAGCGCCGAGCTGTCATAGGCCTTCTTGCGGAGGCCGGCGGGAATCGCCGAGTTCGGCGAGGTGCTGAGGGCGGTCTGCATTCTCGGCCAATACCACGCCGCCACAGATTCCGGAAAGGGATTTCAGGAGCGAGCGGTCCCGACTTCGGCGCCGGTCAGGTCCAGCCGCGCGCGCAATATCCGCTGGTTCAATTCGGCTTGTCGCTTCTCCGGGAGTTTTTCTCCCCGGGTCAGCGCGCACGCTTCGTCATGGGTTAGGCCGATCATCTCGACGCGCGTCCAGAAGGACCCGACCGGTAAACTCGCGATCGGCACCTTCATGACGTTGTAGGACTCGTCCGTCACCTGATGATCGCCGGCCGCTGGAATTTGTCCTTGGCGCCGGGATCGAGGGCGCGGGGCGCGGCCTTCGGCTTTCGCAAGCGCGCGATCTCGGAATCGCGCTGGACGATCACGGCCTGCAGGTTCGCGACCGAGTTCGAAAGCCGCTCGACGTCGGCGTTGCGCAGCGCCAGCTCGGCGGTCAGTTCTTCAATGGACTTCGGGTATCGATCCGCCATCACGAGAATCCCTTCACGACAGTCCGGCTGACGCATCGGCACCGCGGCAACTCGCCTGGCCGGATATGCCGCTTCACCCGCGGGTCGGGATCATACCAGCCGACGGCAGGATCGTAAGGCTTCCCGGAGTTGGCGACATGGGTCTTGCGCGGCACCTTGCCGCTGGCGCTGTGCAGCCAAATGGCCGTCAGTCCGAGCTCAACCTGACGCGCCGACACCATCGCGCCCGTAGCCTTGTTGTTCTGATCCAGCGCGATGAAAGCGGCGCGACGTCGCGTGATGCCGTAACGATGCTCAAGCCCCTGCGTCAGGCCGCCGAGATCGCGCCCGGCCGTGATCGATCGCATCACCAGCCCCTCGACCTCGGTATGGTACTGCGATCCGATGGATTTGATCAGCGAGACATTCTCGGCGAGGGTCGCGTCAACGATATCGCGCATCGCCGGCGTCATATGGAACGGGACCGACATGCCGCCGTCGGCGAGTATCTTCTTGAGCTGGGTTTGCGACCGCGTCCCGGCCGCCTGCGTAAACCAGCTTGCCAGCTTCGGCGCCGCGGCGTCGAACTTCGCCGCCCATTGCGCGCCCAATCCCTCGAGCGTGCCGGTCATATACTGCGCGGGCGTCGGCACCACCGGCATGTTGGCGAGTTCGTGCAGGCTGAACCGTTCGCCGAGCGCGACGGACTCGGTCACCAGCGCGCCGGCGCTGCGCGGCGTCGATCGCAGACCCGCGCCCTCGGCCGACCATCGCGTCTCGAATGTCTTGGGCTTTCCGTTCTTGTTGGCCAGGAGGACGCCGTCCACATAGACGGTCCAGCCGTCCCGGACCTCAACGGCCGTGATGCGCGGCGGCGAGGCGTCCATCGCCATCTCGGGCGGGTTCGCGCGATAGGCGGCTCGCAGCCAGCGCATATAGCTGGCCTGCATTTCCCGGATGAGGTCGTCCAGCTTGCGGCGGTACTCAGCCGCAATGCCGGCGTTCGGGTGGACCGGCCGAAGGACCTTTTCGCCCTTACGCTTCATCGCGCGGTACCGGTTCCTCGGTCCAGCTTCGCTTGCAGAACGAGCACATCCACTGCGCCGGCGTGCCCTGTTCGACCAGACGCGCCGGCACCGGCGAGCGGCATGGCGGGTCAAAATCGCATCCGCCCTGCAGCACCGCCCCCGGTCGCGGCTTGATATTGACGCCGATACACACCGGCCGATTGCCTATCAGGAACGCGCGGCGCTCCTCGACAAATCGCTTCATCATCAAGGTGGGATGAATACGCTTCTGCTCCATGACCTTCCCCCGCGTGGACATTTCTACCCTTCTACGTCCGCTTTGGGTGCGTCGCCACCGGGTTCTTTCTCACCCGGCGGATTGTCTCCGTTTTTCCCACCGCCCGCATCGAACGGATCCTCGGGCGGCTCCGGAACGTCGTCCGGGTCGAGACCACCATAGGGCAGGTCTGGATCGTCGATGATCTTGGCGCGGACCTCGCCGGGCGAAATTGCGCCCATGTCGACGTAAATGTTGTCGCGCTCCGCGTCCTCTTTCTGCTTCTTGCCCTTCTCTTCCTCGGTCATCGGCCGCAGGGTTTCCCACCGATGCGTGATTTCCGGGTCGATCTCGCCCCATAGCGAGAGCTGCTCGAAGTTGATGGTCTTGCGCAGGTTCGAATCCAGCACGCGCATCTGATAGGCGCCGATGGTGTCGTCATAGACCTCGATCTCGCCCTCGGACGAGGCGTTGAGGCCGGCGGGCTGAATGCCGGTAAACTTCACCAGCGGGATGCGGTTGATGGACGCCATATGCTCCTGCGCCTGCGCCTGCAGCTCATGGAGCCCGGATAGCGACGCCTGCACGTTCTTGAAGTCCTCGGTGTTCTTGTTGATGACGAACGTGCCCTGATTGTCGCGAAGCATGTTGAACAGCGCGACGCGCGCCATGAGGCCGCCCGCGCCGGCGCCGCCCGGAGACAGGATCGTTTGCAGGTCGGTCATCAGCACCATGACGGAAAAGCTATGAACGAGCTGGTTCACGGACGTGACGGTGGTGAGCCATCGATCGACATACGGCTTCGCCATCTGACTCAGGCTGAGTCCGCCGAACGCATACGCGGGCTTGAGCATGTCGGGGACCGGATGCGGGATGAAGGTCTGCAGCCGCGTGCCGTGGATTTCCTGCCCCATCACGTACCAGACCTGCGGGTTATACCAATCCTCGCGCAGCGGGTTGATGGCGTTGTACATCAGCGGATAGGTCCACACCGGCTCGATCGTGCGCAGCGCCTGAAAATACCCGGGCTGGCATTTCGTCTTGCTGGTCGCATCCCGGCTATCGCCGATCGACGACTTGAGCTCCACCGGGTCCATCTCATCGGAGCCTGGCTTTCGAATATCGTGAAACAGATGCGTACGGCCGAAAAACCCGCCGTTTCGGCACTGCTCATAGTATCGATCGCGCACCGAGAGGCGGAGTTGATCGTCCTTCAGCGCCTTGATCTTGTCGACCTTGCCGGCCGCCTTGACGCGCTTCTTGCGCTCATCAGGATCGGCCATCCGCTCCTCATGGCCCTCGGGATCCTTCGCGGCCGCGGCCTTCTGGTCCTCGTCATCGCCAACCACGTCGAAGTCGATCCACTTGCGGGTGGCGTCATCCGCGATCGTCTCGGACATCACGCGATATTCGGGACGTTGCGCGAGTTCGGACAGATACGTGTAACCGAGGAACAGCAGACCCTCGCCCGATAGGCCGCCAATCGCGGATTCAGCCAGCCATCCGGCATTGCCGAACCCAAGGTTCTCAACGAGGGCGTTATCCATCGCCATCGTGAGTTTTTCGTCCTTCGGAATCGCTGCCTTGGGGAAGTCCGGAAGCTTGAACGGGCTGAGTTGCGGAGTGTCACGACGCGACTTATTGACCGCATAGCGTTTGCTGATCTCCTCGATGTCGGGAAGCATCGACATCAGGGCGCGAAAATCCGCAGCCGGCGCGGCCTTCGGTTCTGCCGGCACCGTGATGGCCGGGGTTGGCCCGGTCATCAGCGGCTCGGCGCGCAGCACCTTCGTGCCGGCCGGCTGGCGACCTTTGTTCGGGTTGGCCTTCTTTGTGCGCTTCGGACCCGATCCTTCGCGTCGTCCACCCCAAGCCATTACGCGCGCTCCGCTGGTTCGAGAATGATCGACTCGAAGCGCCGCTTGCTCCATCGATCCAATGCCTCGGGATTGTCATCCGGTCCCCGCAACGGGAATGTATCGCGCACCCGAAGCGGCAAACCCACCCACTTGGACACGGCCGCGCAATAGGCCTCGGGCGTGTGCTTGGCAAGATCGGCGAGGGGCTCGATGACGACCACCTGATACATCCCTTCGCCATTGGGACCATGCGCATATGCGCCATCGGGATCATCGACCATTACGCCACCAACCGGCCACGGGTAGAACAGGATCGTGTCGGACGTCGGATGGCGAGCTGCTCGGCGCGCCTTCTTGGCCTCCCGCTTCGCCTTGGCGGCGGCGATGCGCGCAGGCGCTCCATCGCGCCGCTGGATTTCCGCCACCGCGACGCGATCCCGCTTGCCGCCTGGCGCATCAATGTTCGTGAACCCCATATCGCTCTCCCGAATCTTGAACTTGAACTTGAACACTTGAACTTGAATAATCACAAGCGCGCATTTCAAGTTCAAGGTGGATGATGGCAGGCCGCAAAAGCTTCGATGGAAAACCTTGTCCGTATTGCGGGCGGGACATGAGCATGCGTGATCCGCAATTGCAGCCGACGCGCGACCACATCGTTCCAGCATCGCGGGGCGGCCGCTCCACGCTGATTTGCTGCCTTCAGTGCAACGGCATCAAGCGAGACATGATGCCGGATCAGTGGGCAGTCTATATGGCGGCAAATCCGGGGTGGTGGCTGCTAAGCCGCGCCGAACGGCGAGCTCGCGCCCGTGCGCCGCGAGAAGCCGCCCGGTCGGCTAAATGGGGGCCGCGCCGCCAGCAGCAGGGAACGGCACCAGCCGCACCGGTGATAGTCCCGCCTGAACTGATCTGGACGCCCGAGTAAGCAAAAGGCCCCGGTTTCCCGAGGCCCGCGGTGGTTTATAAGCCTCATGGGACCGCGGCTCCATGGAGATGCATCTTTCGGAGTTTCTGGCACCGTCGTAGAGCGGTCCGAGTTCTCAGCCCCTCCCAAGTGCGCCGACCATAAAGCAACGGCCCCGAGGCGTGAACCCCGAGGCCGTTCTTTCCGGTCCGCGCCGGTGTCGCCTACTTACAACCCTGACCGGTGGAAGATCGTCTTACGGGTCCACTATGGGGTGCCCAGCCGCTCCGGTTTTGTCTCTGGTTGCTTTCGCTACGGGATTACTCGTCGTCGTCGCCGTCGTTCTCGTCCTCATCGGACTCGTCGTGATCGGAGCCGGACGCTTCGGCGGCCGCGTCAACCTTGGCGGCCTCATCGACTGCCGGCACCCGTTCGTCATCCGGGACATACGTCTCGGTGATCTTGAACGTGCTCTCGGCCGGATGGGCAAGGTGGAACGAGCGCGAGCCCGTGCCGCCGTTATAGTTGCCCTCGATGGTGGTGGTCTCAGTGCCGCCGCTCGCGAAGGTCTGCTCGACGGTTGCGCGGTACTGGCCGTTCACAAAAACAGTCACGGTTGTGGTCATGGTCGACTCCCTGATGATGATGATCCGTCAGACCGGCGCTCGGGTCCGCTCTCTGTGCACAAATCTCGGAATGCCCCGCGCCGTTGTCTCGGGTGGCCCAGCCAGATGCCTGGCCCGTGATCCATCCGTCTAGCCTGACCCGCGCAAGCTATCCCGGGGCTTTGCGTCGGTCTAGTCCTTGCCGAGAACGCGGCGCGCACCCGTGTGGTCAGGCACGGATATCCAGCCGAGGGCTTCAAGGTATTGCATGATCCTGGCCGCGTGCGCATAGCCGATCTGCATCTTGCGCTGGATGTAGCTGGTCGATTGCCTTTCCCGCAGGAACTTCTTGGCCGCCTCAATTTCGGCATCGGTCAGCGTCGCGCCTTCGTAAACCTGATCTCGATCCATGGTTCACCCGCCGGCCCGGGCAAAGCCGGAACGCACGAGCGCGGTAAGAAAACAGATCACGATGATGACGTTTGCGATATCTTCAATTGGCATGGCGACCTCCTAATGGCCGGATGCTTATAGGGGACAATCATCCCCGCCGCTAGTCCCGGTTCATATCCTTGAGCGCATCGCGCAGCCGCTTGATCGACCCGCGGCACCGGTCCTGCGTTTGCCGCTCAACGCGGACGACCGGCAAGATGATGATCTCGGCTATCGGGAAATGGTGATCGCTCGGTGCCGGCCAGCGGCATAGCTCCTGCGGGAAACGGATCAGCGCGCCCATCACGCCGGCTCGGTCTGGCGGGTCGTCATCCCGGTGAAGATGCTGATGTCGGTCTCCCGATCGTCGGCCGGCCGGAATAGCGCAATCGGCCAGCCGATCACCCGACCGCATTTGGTCTTGATCGCGCGCAGCTCGCACAGATCAAGAGCCGGGACCATGTCGATACCATCGTTCGGGAGATCGCCGCGGAAAACGACTCCGCTGTTGTCGATGAAATCCAGCACCGTGTAGACCCGGTCGGCCTCCGGGCCCGGCACCACTTCCCCGGTTCGCTGCGACTCCAACTCCAAGCCGATCACGCAAACGACCTTCATTCCCCGTCGATTGATCCCGTTCATTACCGCCTCCTTGGTGCGCTGGCGGCCGCAATCTGCCGCAGCATGTCCGTGGTGATCTCGATGGGCCCCGTGTCCATCGGCGCATAGTGGATAACGACCGCGTCCGCCTGGTTCGGCGATTTCATTTTCTCGTCCTTCTTGACGATCACGATCTTGCCGAGCTCGTTCTGACGATACGTCACCTGAGAGAACTCAGCCACCAGCTTCATCAGGTTCGGGTTCTTGCTGGATAGCGAAATGATCTCATCCGGGTTGCAACTCAGGATCGGCTTGCTCGAGTCCTTGGCGTGCGCCTTAACGCTCTCGACCCACCGGTGAGTTTTCTTGAAGCGGTTGCGCACCGACCACCACGATTGCGCCTTGTGGTTGGCGAAATAGTCCACGTTGGTGCGGCCGGCATCGCCCTCGGAGCCCATCGTCCCCTCGACGATGCCGTCCGGATCATAGACGCCCTCGGAGCCGCGGTAGCCGATCGCCTTGATCTGCTTGGCCTTGGCGGCCTTGCGGCGCTCGTTGATGATGCGGGCATCGCCGCGGACGTCGGCGCCGAGGCCGTCGGCGTCATACCGAAATTCGGTGTATCCGTTCTCATCGCAGACATCGAACACGTACTCGGTCGAGGCGAAGATGTCGGAGCCTTTACCGCTCCATTCATCGGTTTCCTCGACGCTGATGCCCTCGGCGCGCACGATGGCGTTCTTGTCCTCGCCTTCATCGGCGACGTCGAACGCGATGCCCTTCTTGCCCGATGGCGCGATCCCGAGGAACGCGCAGGCATCGATCGCCGAGCGTGCCCACGCGCCCGGGATGACGATTCCCTTGACCGACGCCGAATAGTCCCGGTCGATCTCCTGCGCGACAACGACCGGGTCAAGATCCTCGCACTGCTGGTCGTACCATGCCTGATCCTTCCGGGGGTCCTCGCGCCAATCGAAAATGAACACGTACTCTTTGGGCCGCTTCGAGTCCCAGCGCTTCTGCGCGAACATGTTGTTCATGCCGCGCACCGATGACATGCCGATTTGGCAGTTCGTGGTCTGCGACAGCGATGCCGCCACCAGCTCTTGGCGCGGGTGATGTGCCTCCTCGTCGAACAGATAGATGGATGTGCGATCGCCGCGGCCGATATCGTCACCGCCCTCGCCGGCGATGATGGAGCCGGTCTCCGGGAACGATATCCGCATGTAGGGCGAGTCCCGCCACGGCACATAGCCGCCCCGGAACTCAACCGGCAAATGCTCCATGAACATGCGGCCCTTCGGAAGCAACGGCTTTTGCGTGCCGATCTTGTCGACATACTCGGTCTTGCGTGACCCGACGCCGATCGCGAGGCCGTCATGATGGAGGCAAAGCGTGCAGCCGAGCGACATCGCCAGCCAGGAGACGCCCATATCCCGCGATTTCTCGCATAGGCCGGGCCGGCGGCTCCGCCAGCGCTCAATGACCCACTTGATCCAATCGACCTGTCGCGGGAACAGAATGAACGGCATGATGGTCGGGAGCCCGACCTCGGCGTTGCGGGGATCGTATGTCACGCCCCAATCGTTGATGAAGTCCCACGGGGCCTCTTTGTAATAGGCCTTCAACTGCGGGATCACTTCGGGGTGCGCGCGAATCTGCTCAAGCGTCCGCATGCGAGCGAGGAAGATCGACGCATAGTCCGGGTGCTTCCAATCGAACTGGATGACCTCGCCCTCGATCGGCTCAGCCTTGGCCGTCACCACCTTCATCGCTTCGCCCACTCCCAGCGATGCACGATCGCGTTTGGCGGCACCCTATCAGGCCGATGGCGTTCGCACCGCACCTTGCAGACATATCGGGCGCCTGGCCGCGCCGGCACCACCTCGACTATCAGGAACGCGGTGCGGCCTCTGAGCGCGCGCAGGTAATGCCCCATCGCGGGCGGTTCGCCATCCCAGCTATTGACGGTGAGCGTCGCGAGACCGCCTCTCATGGCTGCAGCACCAAAGGTTGCGCTTGGCGATTGATCACCCACGGATATTGCTCACACGCAAAGGCGAAGGCCGGGATTGCGTTCGCGCGCGCGGATTCGGGCGTCAGGATATCCGGGGCAAAGCCGCCAACGTAGAAGCCAGCATTCGAGTTGCCGCGCCGATCCATGCTGCGGTCCCACCAAAAGAACGCGTACCAGAGCTGATCACGCTCTCTACCGCCACACGTCCACCAGACCTTGCCGTCATAGACATCGGGATGCTTCCCGTTCTTCAACAGACCTGTGTCCATGAGGCCGATGTCCCAGCAGCACTGCGGGACGGGCTGGCGCAGATGACCGCGACCTTCGTGCAGATAGTGACCCGCTTCACGAGGGCCGCATCCGAAATACAGCGCGCGCTTGATCTGCTCAGCCATTGGGTTTCGCTTCCTGCTTCGGCACGATCGCCCATTCCAGCCCGAGGGCGTCAAGGAGCGGCTTGGTCGGCGCCTTGATGCCTTTGACGAAGTGATAGACGTTCGGCTTGTTCAGATTGTTGGCCTCGCACCACGGACCCACGCCGGTCGTCCTGCGATATACCGCGTACGGCGCGGCCCGTTCCAGCAGCAGAGCGCGTATCTCGTCGAACGTCATGGCGCGTTCGAGTGTTCGAAGCCAGTACTGCGAAGAACGGCCTCTGTCACCTCGACGCCGCCGAGCCAGTTCTCGATCGGGCCAACCTCTTCGTTCCCGGGGCTGAATTTATGAAGATAGGACTTGAAGCGCGACATCAGGGTCACTTCCCACTCTCGGTTTGGGTTGCGGCGTATCTCATCCGCCAACGCTCTCTGCGCCCGGGTCAAGGTCTCCCGCAACGTTTCTACAGTGTCTTCCATCATGACCGTCATCGACTATCCCTCCCAACCATAAACGACCCGGCAGCCACCATCCCGGTACCGAGTGCAAACCATAGATGGTCCGTCGACCATATCTTGACGTCGAACGCCATGGTGATGATCAGTGCACCGGTCAAGGCGATAAGCTTGCTCATCGAATCCCTCCCGGTCCCGCGCGCAGCGGGAATTTGGCCTCAGATGGTGAAAACCCGTATGCGCACCCGTCGATGCGGCGCGTCTTGATGCGGCCCGATATCCCGTTGTGGCAGATGCCATCCCGGCCTTCCGTGACCTTGGGCTTGAAGTGCTGGCAATTGCCGCAAAGCTTTTCGATGCCGGGGAATACCGGTGGCTGGCGCTTGCCCGTGTGCTGCAGGCCGTTCGGCATGAGCGGGTCGGGCTTCTTCGCCGGCTTCTTCATAGCGCCACCGCGAATGTTGACTCGCCCACGCGATCGATCCGGACAACCGAGGCATCGGCCAGGCGCTTCATCTCGGCCGGCGTGATCGTCCAGAACTTGCCGCGGACCGGTGCCCGATAGAGCCCGTCGAGGTCCTGTTTCAATTCGCCATAGAGCCGGACCCGATAGGCCGCGCTCTCGAGCTGGCTGCTGAGCCTCGGTTTGACCGCGACGTCCCTCATCAGTACACCCCGTTAAATTGAGGCGGCCAGGCGCCTGATGCGCTATTTGAAGTGCCGGACATCACAACGGCTTGGGACTCGTCCGCTCGGTATTCGTAACCGCGCACGATCTCGCGCGCCAATTTGCGCACCCGGATGTTCATCCGCAGCCCGTCAATCTGGCTGGCCGCATGCGCAATCTGACGATCAAGGCCCCGGCAGATCGGATCCTCCTCGCCCTCCGGGGGCGCATCCTTGGCGATAAAGCGCGTCCGCATATCCTGCATGAACTTCATCACCTTCTCGCCGCCCTCAATGCCCTTGGCCGTGTAGGTGATGGTGTTCGCGCCATCCTTCACCCCGCCCAGCACGATCTCCGCTTCCTGGGCATTGGTGAAATGGTGGCGGCTGATCTGGTTCACCTGCACCTGCACCTCGCGGCCGGGGCAGAAGACATCTACCTTCGCGATGTATTGCGGCGAACCCGCCTGGGGCGGGACCGGTGGCACC
>JAJDFF020000161.1:6166-71660 GCA_021527025.2 Geoglossum cookeanum
GGAAGACGATCCCGCTGTGTTCGTTCAATTCGACGAACCCCTCGAAGACGATCCTGCTGTATTAGCTCAATACAATGAACCCCACCAAGATGATCCCCTGGAAGACGATCCCGCTGTGTTCGTTCAATTCGACGAACCCCTCGAAGACGATCCTGCTGTATTAGCTCAATACAATGGACCCCTCCAAGATAATCCCGCCGCGTTAGATGTTGGGGCACCACCCGGACAATCTCAATACAACGAATTTTTCGTTGATAATCCTACTATGTCACAACCCGCACACACTCAATACACCGAATTCTTCGAAGGCGATTGCGCTACGCCAGACCCATCAAATTTTCTCCAAATGGGTTATCCTCTTGTGGTCGCTTCCTTGTAACAAGTTAACGTATATCTCCTAAATCAGATTTCTGTATTGTCTTGCTAATAAAGTACAGGAGCTAGCTCCCCAGCTTCTAATTGCCCAAGCAAATACTCAGGGCCCGCGCTTGTAAATAGACTTAAACATGCCGAGCCCTCCGCCTTCCCGGGGGTACTCTATCGCACAACCCCCGTCCATAATCATAGCCTGACCGAGTTTTAAGCGGATCGAGGTCGCGGCGGTTTTTTTGATTTCGTCTTCACTCATTTGATGTGATCCCTTCACTATCTTAAAAAATCCACCTTCAGGACCAATTTCTTTCTCGAACGGCCTGTATATGAAAATACGGTCGCGTCCCGCTGTCCAGCGTTTGAGGTGCTCATCATTTTTCATCCATATCACAACCGTCTCGACATGTATTTTCGCTTCATCATACGGTCCACCAAGTCGGTTCTCAAGAATCGTATTGTGAGATAGCTGACACTACATAAGTAATATTTCTTGGTACATAAACAATCTTACTCACGTCCAACCCATAATTAAAAAGCTCATCGCATTTCTCGCCCCACCCAAGCTGCTCTAGTCCTCGGGTAGATGAGGACCTTTGAAACTCGCATAACTTATCTTCCGCTATCTCAGCTCTGGCTGCATGGATGAGTTCTTCCCCGGGGGTTCCGCAGTCGATAACATCATACCCAGGATCGAGTGCCATTACTAGGGTTCGGTAGTAGGGATTTGTAGCCACAGTGGGGTACTAAAGGCAGATCCGTCCTACAGAAAAATAACTGAGGCGCCTGGAAGTGGGATGACGTGCAGGCTGCAATGTTCCTAAGCGGCTTGCACGTGATCGCCTCAACCCCTCCTTATGTACTGTACGGTACCTCGGATTTAAATACCAATAGTGAGTAAAGGAGTGGATCCATCCCAAAAGAAGTAACACCCATAAAGAGGAGAGAGCAAGGAAATCCGTGAAAGGACGTAGCGGAGAAATTCCCTGTCGGAAGGGGAAAGAGCAGTGCTTCTGCCCTCAAGGCAAAACACAGCCGGGGGAAATCAAGAGTGGCTATCCAAAGTATAGAACGGACAACCTCCAAACACGTGGCATAATTCCAAAGGGATATCTCCTACTACTGAATTAAACAATTTTTGATTTCGGATGGTGTACGACTGATGAAGAAGAGACTGATTTAATAGCCAAGACCCCTGACCCCTATGCCGAGTTACGTTTATAACATTGGCGCAAGGCAGTAGTTATACTACTAAGAATGTGCTCCGCCCACCCCCAGAATTTTGAATTACTCCCGACTTCAACGCCATCTGTCTCAGAACAACTTTCAACAGGTGCCTCTTGGCCGACAATAGAGCTCGCGTTAGAAGAAAACAAATTTAAAAACTTATCCTCGTATAACCCATTATAGACCCTCCAGGTATGAGGAAATAAAAAAGGAACACCGCCCGTTTCTGCGAATGCTGTTCTGTAAGATAGATAATTCTGCTGATTATCAATGAGAGGCCACAAGTCTGACAATTTGTCACTCCTGAAATTAGCTAACTCCAAACCATAAAGTATAGCCGTAAGAGAGTAGTAATTATGTAAAGTATGCATATGCTATCGCCAGAGTTAGCTAGTGGTATTTCACAGTCATGGTAAGGCCACTCGCCATAGCAAGGTCAACAATGACAACACCAAGAGTACTCTCAGTCACAACTGACTCCACCTCTAGACACAATTCCTTCCACTCGCTATCCAAGAGCTTAAGGTAATCGCTTATATCAATAAAGTCTCGAGGACGAAGACGGAATACCGCATTTATATCCCTGGTGGTAATGTCGCGGGCTATGTTGGAACTAGAGCTGCCACATAAGAGTCCGAAGAATGCAGTGTCCGTCTGAAATCTCCCCCAGTGGGTCGGTATCTCGCGTATGTATGACTGCTTAAAGCGCAACGACAAGAGAGCAAGTTGTTGCAATAGTTCTGAGAGCTTTCGATTATCCTTCGCGAACAATTCCCTAAGTGGGCCAAGTATGAATTCAGCACATGGAAAATTTCGAGTTGGACCGTGAGGCTGCGGTAGCAGGGAGTTAATAACGACCCAATGTGCGAAGGGACTTCGGTTCTGCAACTTCTGTAAACAATTAGTATGTAATATCGTGCATGAGCCAGGATATAATTCACCTTTTCCACCAGAGAGAACTTTGTAAACGCATCAGGGGAACCTGACAGGAAGCTTGACAGCTTATCGCGCAAAATACGATGCTGATCGAAAAATCTCTCCACAGACGCCTCAGAATAACCAATTGAATACCGGACCCATCCCTCAAACGGAATCTGCCTAAGTTGCAAATGGCTTGCCTTGTCGATATCAGTAGCGATACTTTCGATATCTACCTCATACATCGCATCCTCCGGCTTCCAATCCCAACTCAAATTCGGAGAAGGGGGTCGCTGCGGAAGCAGCCTCAGAATTTCTTGAACCTTCTGAGTTATGTCCAGATCAGGGTGGGGCCCAGGGTGACCTGCCTCCAAACGAAGTATGACAAGGAAGGTGTCTAATGTGACTTCAGGTCGACCTCGCAGTATGGAACCTAGAAGGCCGTCATCTTGATATAGCCGGAATCGAGTAAGACGTTTGAGGTCATCAAGATTATCGTCTTCGAGAATTTTGACGACTTCCTTCTCCAACTCCAAATGTAAGATTGTGTGCGAACTGGCCTGGGAAGAAGGAACAGTTTCCGCTGAGTACGACATTGCTGACAAAAATTAGCGGGTAAAACGACCTCACTATGAATATATCCCAATGAAACTCACAAGTTCTCTAGTGGTAACAGTCCTATACAGTAAAACTTGAGGTACGATTTCAGCTGCTGGCCTTCCGTCTTTTTGAGGACATGTTTAAGCTTAATGTCTTGCTTTTCCCCTGCATTGGGTGGGTCGATATCCGCATCGAGGGGTTGGCGTCCCGCATCGGGGGATGGACGTCCCGCTCCCTCGATGGCGTCGATCTAGCGTGGCTGGGGTAGGTTTCTCTTCCGGCTTGCTCAAGTCTTTAGGCACTATTTTCCCCTATATGAGAGATTCGAAGTCGGTGTGGCTTAGTCGTACATGGGCATGTTTCCCCAGTAGAGAAAGATTTGCCATATTAATTGTATCCGCTATCTGATATTTCCGCACGTCATTTTCTGTATTGGGGGCAGCTGAAGGAGGATCATTCGTTGGGGTAGCAACTAGGCCATTATGTGGAGGGTGGTTTGATGGAGGTTGAGCGGGCCGCGAGCGAACTGGGGGAGCTAGTACAAACTGGGCCAAATATTGTGGCATGCCACAAGATTTGGCTCAGTTTAGACTAACATCGCATCAACCACCACCCACTTGTTCACACCGCAATTCAGCCGTCTATCGGAAACTCCTATCCGATGGATGAATCTCACTCGCTCGTAAGTGACCGGACGCGGGATCCTCTTTCTCCGGCGAGAAAAACAAATCAGACCGGTCCTCCTCGAAAAACAGCGCTTATTGGTTGGAATCGTATTCATTCTTTTCTCCCGCTCCTTCTTTTGCAGCCCTTTTACGTTGGGTCTTGTCCTCATCCACCCTGGGTTATGCCATTGGTGAATTCTAGTAATATATGCAGCCCCAATCACTTAATGTATTGCAGAATTACATATGCTATCAGCAGGATCACATTCCTCTTATGACCCGTCCTCGCACGCTGTTGCCGTTACTCATGATACCTCCTGCGCGAAGTTAGAGCTTCTCACTCCGGTGTACTCGCTCAACAGTCATCGCCCTAGTGTCAAATCATCTCAAGAACAAGATGGAAGCCCAGCACGGATCCATTGAGGATGCGGAGAAAATAGATACCTATTATTATATCTCCGGTAAGGCCTCTAGTGAGGACTCAAACGGTACCCCATTGGCTGACAAGTTATAGAAAAACAAGATCAATCCTGTGCTAATTCCACTGAGATGAACGTCCGTTTGAGTGACGAGACGGCAGTCCAGCATGGATCCATTACGGTTTCCGAGGAAATAGATTTCCGTTTTCGTATCACCGGTAAAGCCTCTAGTGAGGACCCAAACGGTTTTCCTTTGGCTGAAAAATTATAGAAAAATCGGAGAAATTTTGTATTGACTCCACTGGAGCAAACGCCAACTTAGTTTTTAGAATCAGGCAGGTAGCGGGTGTTGTAGCTGTCATCACCAGTACACTCGGAGGGCCGGAGTCCGGGAATGGCATTTACCTCTTGAAGGCAGAATGCGAGCTGTCTCTGCAGGATGATGACAAGCCTGACCCCTCCCCATCGACCTATCTCGGCGTACACCTATGCGATCAGCCAGTTGCACTGTGCTTTCTCAATCTTTCTGGCTTCCGAGGGAAGAAGTTGTTTGTTGCGAAGCTGACCTACTCTTGGAGTGAACCAACGTTTTTGTTTTCACGATCACCGCCTTTATACTCCCCAGTCCCGCCAAATTGGAAAACCACATATGTCAATGAGTGCGGCGAGGACAATATGGCCCACGAGTACGAGTATAAAACGTTGAAGATAATAGAAGGGGTAGACTTCAGTAACAGCAGGATTAGTGAGCGCCCCCTCAAACTTTTCGTTAGTATCTGGGCTCACGATAGTCAAAGCCATGCGCAGGATATTCGCTTTAATGATGCCCGATAAAGAACCTTACTACTTCGCCGTCAACGTCGCTAGGAACCGGGACATGTACAGCCACGGGTGGGTGCAGCTGAGAGCAGCCTCCTCCATTGAGAGACGCGGAACGCAATTGCGCAAGCTTTCCCTGCATATGTCCATAGGAGATAACATCAGCACTCAAACCCATCATATTCCGGACACCCCATATGAAGGGGGTGTTTTCTTGCTTTCTATGGATATCGACATGCCGAGCTATGGATATTACCTGGTTGAAGTCAAGTTGGAGATGGAGTTCCCGACTGAGGCTACTATTGTGGAGCTCAAGACCGGGGAGACAGCGGGGCATTGTCCGATCCTTTCAACAGAGACAAAGGCGTTGAGCTCAGAGAGTAGGTTACTCCACCGACTTTTGTTGAGCGATAGAGGCTGACAAACACAGAAATCGCTTCCAATACTGAGTGCCTCACTGTTGATGACGCCCGCTTTTTTGAGGCTAGGTCCAGCTACTCGAAGATTCTCGGATTTTTCGGGTTTAGGCTTCCTCTCGGGACGACGGTGTCCCAATGTGCCGTGTGCCTCGATGTTGGGACCTCGTACAACCTAATGTCGCTCGACTTACAGAAATATATCGGCTCAAAGTTGACGCCATTTGCATTTACCATCAAATCCACCTCTTTTGGCGAAATGGAAGTTCGAGGAAGTATCATCGCGGAGTTTCAGTTCGCCGGCCGGAAGAAAATATACAAAGCAAAGTTTTATGTGGTCGAAACCCAAAAATTTGACGCTGTTGTGTGTAGGAAGTGGACTCAAGATAACAAAATATCCACTTTTGCTGCACTTGCAGCCGGTGCCATCAGAACTCCCTTCACACTTGACAAGACACCATGGGCGGATCTGGAAGAATGACATTCAGGGGAATCTCTATGTCTACTACCCCATGTGTTGGACCATCGTGGATCTAATTTTTTTTTTTTTTAATGGCAAAAATAGTGATTCTGATTCTGCAGATTCGGTAGCTAAAGGGATTGAGAATCTTGATACTTGTGATATGTAGATCTCCATTACCGATGCCGTCCAAAGAGACAGGTGATGACACGACAGAAAGTAAGCCATCTTCCGAAACCAAATCCAGCTTTAAATTACTGGGCGGGCCCAATCTACCACCTGATGAATGGAAGTTGGTGGGAATGGCGAGGGCGGCGAGGGTGAGGGATGGGGGCGGAGACGGGAATGACAGGGAAGAACGCGGATGGGGGAGGAAGGGGGGGTGAGAGAGCAAGGAAGAGGAGGCGAGAAAAAAAAGCAAGGGCGACCAGCGGAAAGGAAGAAGGGTTCATTAGGCACAAGCGTTAGGAATGGATTTCATGAGGAACGCTGTCGTTATGCATATCCACACACACCACATCATCCATCCTATGGGCCGTTATGCCAAAATCTCTTTCTGGCTAGCACGTGGAACCACGTTCGGCTTATAATGGTGTGTGAATTGCCTAAGAATGTCATAGGTCTTCTTAGAACGACGAGGCGCGGGAAGATATCTTTGAGATGCTGAGCGAATATCTAAACCACGTCTCCACGATACGAGATTTACTCCGACTCCACTTTCGCCAGCCTCACTCCGAGGGGCGGGAGGTAGAGAACCCCCACAGTCAGTCCTCCACTTATAGCATCGGGAGTGCCGGGAAAGCCTCACTTTTTGGGTGACTTGCATTCTCAATTATGATACTGACTGGCTGAAGGTATTCCTATCCGCTCCAATCATTGATCAAGTGAGCCCCGTGCCTTCAGCCTTGTCTTGTTTGGAGAACATATAAGGGCTTGTAGCCCCCATACATCAAAAAACAATAATGATATCCTTCGGTCGCTACTCCTCTTCCACGTAGTGCATCAGTCATATAACCATTTTGGAACATCGCCTGTAGATCGTGGTACTGGTGCAGCTTGTTCTGAGGTTTGTAAGTTTAGTTATTGTAATTATATATCCTCCAGTACTCCTCGTTTCTTATATTTCAGATTGCTGTGAGATCCCCGATGATTTCACACCATGGCTTTACATTCCCGTGCCATCAATAGGTAAAGCCACGCCATCTCTCTCTTCCAGCCCTAGCCGTTCTAGCTCTTTCAAGTAGAGTAGCCTGTCTGCGACCTTTTTCCTTATCAACTCTTGGTGGTGGGTATCTTCCTTCAGGAATTCCCCAACCCGTTCCTGGAGAGGTGATTTATGACGCCTTATATCAAAATACCAAGAGTATACCGTGTCGATAAATGTAGGGTATAGGAGTGCATTAGAAACTAAGAATGCTCCGTCTTTCTCAAGACTGTCCCAGACTTCGAGTAACGGCACTGCCTCCTCTCCCCTGTCCTTAACTACACTCTTGAATCGAGCCAATTCTCGAATATAATCTTCTCGTTCTAAGTATCTGCAGAGGCTTGGAACTTCGCGCCCGGAGAGCCAGGTTGGTGGAGCAAATAGTTGTACTGGAACGACGCGACCCCATTCCCAATCGATCACACCAACAATGTTCAGGTCGTCGTCTACACGAATATTGTGAGGCCGGAGGTCACCATGGTCTAGAACAAAAGGACCATCGTTATACGCTAAATTCGTCCAGTCCTTCACAATTTTCTTAAATTGATATAAGTTGTATAGGGCGACCTCCGCATCGTATTTGTCGAAAACACTGTTTTCACTTGTCTTAAACAAGTTGAAGGCTAGGTCTATCAGCGAGGTAAAGTAGTCCTTAGCTGACCTAAAGATAGTATCTTTTTTGACAATACTGCTGGCCTGTAAGCCTTCAATCTCTTGTGCATTCAGCTCCACAGACAGAGGCCGCCTCGGGACATCGAATGCCCATCCACTTTTACTGTCGGAAAGGGTAAGGGAACCAATATGTGGAAACTCGAAGGCCCGGAGCTGAATATAGCACCCTGCCAATTGCTTGTAAAAGTGTGATTTTTTTGACTCAGAAAATGATAGAAAATCGATGTCAGAAAGCGTATATCCATCGATGTAGTCGATCAGCATGAAAGCAAAGTCGGCAAAACGGTTTTTTTGAAAGGCATATCCATGGACTCGCGGAACAGGAATGGCAGTCTTTTCCGAAAGGGACAATTGCTTGGATGGCACACTTTCTCAATTTATTTGCCGCGATGGCACACTTTTCCCATCTTATTTGCCCGGATAGCACATTTTACTTCAGGCTACATATGCATGCATATGCGGACTGCTTTCTTAAGCCCACAAACATTTCCATTCTTTTACATCGTCACCTACAATGTCTTTAAGTTCTATTCCGGAACCGCTTCAACTTGACTTTGAGTCCCTACAAGCTGCACGCTTTGCTATTCGCTCCTATATTGTAGAACGAGGAGAATCATATCAAGTCACACATTCAAATGCGCAGCGACAAGTTCTTGCCTGCCGTGATGGAGCCTGCAAATTTCGTGTTCGAGCTACAGTCCTGAAAGGACCCAAATATCGAGTTACTCAGTTTATTTCACATACCTGCAGCCCAGCAACACACCAGGGATTTCGTGAAGCACATTCTGTTTCCCTTTTGGCCGAGCGTCACCGAGCAGCTGTAGCAGATAATCGAGAGCTTCAGCCACGGCAAATTCAATCTACAGAGCGAATCCAATATGGCAATGCTGGTGTTAGCTACCACCAAGCTTGGAGGACAAGAGAAGCTTTACGGGAAGAGTTGGAGGGTAATGAAGCTGACAGCTTCAAAAAATTTCCGGCTCTCATAGATCTATGGCGAACTGCCGATAGTGAAAACTATGGAGCTTTATCAACAATGGATGATCGATTTCAACGCTGTTTCATAGCACCTGCTGCAACACGAGCTGCATTTGAAGCTTGTCGCCCTTTTATCGCTTTAGATGGCTGTCATACAAAGTCAAGATTCCGAATGACATTGTTAGTAGCCTCAATGATAGATGGCAATAACGAAATTCTGCCAATTGCTTGGGCTGTGGTACCCATTGAAGATACCGAAAACTGGACCTGGTTTCTTGAGCATATGGAGAAATGCTTCTATGAGATTGGAAACGAGGGTATGGTTATGATCAGTGATAGAGATAAGGGGTTGGCAGCGGCGATTTCGAAAGTATTTCCTCTAGCCTATCATTCGCATTGCAGTCAGCATTTGGCAGACAACATTCAAAAGAATTTTGGAATAGTATGCAGGAACCGATTTTGGAAAGCAGCAAATGCATATACCGAATATGCATTTACGGACGCAATGGCAAAGATTCGATCTGAAAGAGAAGATGCATACGAATATCTCAACGAAATACCTCATACCTCATGGTCACAGTATGCGTTTCCGGCACCAAGATTTGGCCATATCACCTCAAATATTGCAGAATCGGTGAACTCATCTTGGAACGAATTTAGAAAGCTACCAATTCTTCAACTGTTTATTTCAACATGGTCTAAAGTGATGTCAACAGTACATCTTCGTCGGCACCGATCCCATAAGTTTGATCGCCTTACCGACTATGCAGCAAAGAGGCTTCAAGCTAATTGGCAAGAAGCTAGACGATATAAAGTTGATAGTGCGAAGAAGGGATTAGCACAGGTCTATATTCCAAATGGCAAGAGTTATATTGTGTGGAACGTACGTGGGTTCGAAGGTAATGTATTGATAACTAGAGTACAAAAGGCGAAGAGATGATATGTGTGCGTGTTCTGAGCACAGTCACACGCTAAGACTACTGAGGGCATGACGTAATGCCTCGAGGGTGTTAACACCCGTCTGACATACCCCCCCAGCCCGAGGCGTGCCTACACGCTAGGGCTGTATCCCGGCCTAATCCTCCTCAAGTAGATGCCCGATGTCGATAAGTCCGAGTTGTTTCACGAACTTCTCGTGTTTTTGGCGTGGTAGGGCTTTCGTAAGACCGTCGGCTGGCATGTCTGCTGTAGGTGTCCAAACTGTAGATAGACGTCCGGCCTGAACTTCTTGCCGTAGCCAGTTCTTCGATATGTCGACATGGCGAAGTTTCGTAGAGAATTGAGGTGATGTTGTTGTCAGAATCCGGATAGTCTGTTTATTGTCAGCATGAATCTTGAATTCATGTCCAGGGTCAAAACGAATGGCCTTGAAAAATCGAGTCCACCAGGCCAGTTCCTTTGCCGTATGAGTCATGGCTAGGAGCTCGGCTTCGGTACTAGATGTTGTAACGGTCCTTTGCTTGGTGGACCTCCAGTGGATTGGTCCGCCGAATAGCGTGAAGAGGAATCCTTCTGTGCTTCTGCGCGATGGAACATCGTCGGCGAATGCGGCATCGCTAGCACACATAAACGTTGTATTAGTCGTTTCCGCCGAAAACTGAATAGCCTTGTTCCGTGTAGTATTCAAATAGGCAATAGCCTGTTCTGCTGCTTGCTGGTGCTCCGGTCCCGGATTTTTCAAGAATTCTGAGAGCTTCGCGGCAGTGCGTGTTGCATCTGCTCGTGTATTCGTGGCGATGTATAGAACTGATCCTACCTTCCGCTGGTAGGCATGAGCCTCTTGTGGTGTTGCTTGGCCTTCGTGAGCCTTTAGAGCATCTGTGACCATTGGAACGTAGGCTCGGCGGTGCTCCAAATGAAACGTGGCTGCAACTTTCTTTATGTAGGAGTCTTGACATAGCCAGAGCTTCTTTTGGGCACGGTCTCGTACGACTCGAATGCCTAGAAACCATGTTAGCTCTCCCATTTCCCGTATCTCGTAGCGATCCATAAGTTTTTGCTTAAACGCTTCAAATGCGTTCATATGCTTCTTCCAAAAGAGCATGACAATGTCATCCACGTAAAAGAATAGAATTAGCTTATCATTGACAAAGAGGCAGATCTCATCGCTAATACACTGTAGGCCTAAATTGCGGAGTGTCTTCGAAAATTCGTTTAGCCAGAGAAGTGGTGATCGTCGTAGTCCATATAGTGCTCGTAGGAGCAAGAGGCACTTTCCATGGTCCTCGAATCCATCCGGAAATTCGATGTAGATGATCTCGTCCAAGTTGCTATTCGTAAAGGCGCTGACAGCATCGAATTGACAGGCTTCGAGGTCATATGCTGCAGTAAGAGCCATCAATGCTCGAAAGGTCCGGGCCGCGAGTGTGGCTGCATAGTTGTCCTCAATCGAGCGTTCTTGTAAGTCACCTCTGACGCAAATTCTTGCTTTATACTTCACGAGATATCCATCTGTATCGAACTTGTATACGAATACCCATCGTATCGGTAGTATTCTTGTATTTTTCGGCCGATCTACCTTCCGAAACGTGTTCCTCCGGGTTAGGTCTCCGTATTCCTTTTCAGCTGCTTTGATAAAGCCTTCCTTATGCTTATGGCTCTGTAATTCGGCCCACGTGTTCGGTGGTTCCGGAAGATCGTTCTGGTGAATTCTACCCGGTTTATGGCCGATTCCGGCTCCGAATGCTGCATGAGCCGCTTGTAGGTTCTCGGGACTATCTAGAGCGGCATGGTAAGACTGTAGCCTCGCCTTTGCCTTTTCAGACGGCTTCCGTTCCCGTTTTCCTTCCTGAATATTAGATTCTTGCATTCCTTGGGTCGTATCCCTTGGTTTTCGTGCCTTTGCTGCCTTTGGCAAATTGGGGATCGACGCGAGATTACTTGGTTCCGGCGTCATATCCGGGGTCGGCAGTATAGGTTCGAACCCACCGGTCAGCAATTCGGTGTCGTCTGGAAATGCTCCAGGCAGAAAGTTGTCATTGTCGTAGTTTTGTCTTGTGTAGTCCGAACGGTGTTGCTCCTGAGCACGAGAACTCTCCTCCTGAATATCCTCCGTATCGTGTGCGTGCGTGATGTTGTATTCAGAGTCCGTGTCAGACCATTCGTCTACATCGTGCTGCTGAAGGCGTGGAACCTCGTACATGTCGACAACCTCTTCAACTTCTTGTAGATCGTAGCGGCCAGCAGGCTCTTCAGGGTTGTAGAATAGATCTTCTTTAAATGTAACATCACGAGTGGATATAACCTTCCTTTTGGTCGGTATCCAAATCCGGAAGATGTTAGTCGAATTGTAGCCGACAAGATATCCAACATGGGCTCGTGGCTTCATCTTCTGTGTCCGCGGAATCTTGTAGTTTACTGGGTATGCTCGCGATCCGAAAATGCGTATATGGCCTAGGTTCATTTCTGTATTCTGGTCGAGCGATGCCTGTAGAGTCTGGATCGGCGATTTCCATGCGAGTGTCCGGCTTGGAGTTCTATTGATTAGATATCCAGCGGTTTTGACCGATTCCGGCCATAAGCTTTCTGGAATATTGCTTCCGACTTCCATAGCTCTAGCCTTGATTATGAGTTCCTTACCGGATCGTTCGGCTGCTCCATTCTGTGCCGGAGTATACGGGGCCGATGGCTCGACGGTGATGCCCTTTCTGCTTGTCCAGGTCGTAAATTCAGCACCGAGTGATGATTCGCCGTCCAACCGTATAGTCTGGACATGCCGATTATATCGGCGCCGAGCGAACGCCACAAAGTCTTTGATCACAGTAAAACTGCCCGTTTTACGCCGCATCGTGTAAACGTAGTTCATCCTAGTATAGTCACATAAGATGTGGGCGATCCACCGGTCCTGGTTATACCCATGCGTCATTTGGATAAGGTCGAAATGGATCTTCTGAAATGGGGTATCGGCGCGAGCTTGTGGATATCGTGACACGATCTGATGAGCCTTGCTTAAGCTACAGGTCTCACAGTCGATCGTACGAGGCGCTGATCCGTTATCCTGAGGTACAGGTAGGTGCTGGGTTGCATCGGGTCCGCAATGGCCCATTCGTCGGTGCCATATATCGATTGGAGTGCTCGCCGATGCGGATTTTACTACAAAGGTACTATCACTCTTCAGTTCATTATACTCGAGCGTCCATTGGCCGTGGTGCCGCTCGAGCGTACATATGGTCCGGTCTTCGTGCGTGAGGCGATTGTTCTTCATATCCCAAAGCACGTTCTTGGCCACGAACCTGTCCAATGAGGCGACCGTGGTATGGAACGATGGAATATAAGCCGTATCCATTAGTTCTATCTTCCGCGGGCCACTTGGGGCTTGGATCGTAACGGTGACGTTTCCGAAGCCTTCGATTGGTATCACCGAATTGCCGGCGTAGACGTACTTCTCTTCCACTATTGGGTTAAAAGTCTGGAATCGTGTCCGATCATTGCAGATGTGTAGGCTTGCACCAGAGTCCAGAATCACGCTGTCACGAAGAACGTAGTCAGACCAGCCGCCGGTGAAGACCGAGACTGCGAAATTGCTGAGTTCCGATGTGTCTGGTCGATCTGCACTATTGTTTTTCTTCGAAGCTTGCTTCCGTATACGAGCGACAGTCTCTTGGAGCTTTGTGCTCTTTTCAATCTTTTCGTCGATTTGGCGCTGTAGCGCCGGATCGGGCTTCCAGCCGCTCGGCCTAAGTTCTTCTATAAGGTACCAGCATGCCTTGAATCTATGCATCTTTCCGCATAGGCATGGCTTATGGGTGTCCTCCTTCTTGTCCTGTTTTCCGTCATCGTCTGGTTTCTGATTCTGGAACGTCGGCGTGGCGAATGCTCCGTGCGTGGCCGATGGCTTCTCTGTCGCCTTGAGGCGGGCGTAGTTCCGAAAGTGCTCAATAAGCTTGTAAATCGAGGTAATGTCCTTTCCTTTGTCCTCCTTTTTCTGTATCTGCACCATCCAGGTGGTGGCGAACTCCGGCATCACTTCTGCAATCGTTGTAAGGAAGTCGTATTGTGGCCGCGTGTCCGAAACCTCCGGTAGGTTCAATTTCGCGCACTTGGTGTACGTGAGCTCCCATTGCTCAATCCAGGCTTCGATGTTCTGGCTCTTAGGAGCCTTCTTCATCTTCTGGTATTGGTTCACGAGTTCGCGCTGGCGTGCTCGATCGGTCGGAGCAATACGCTCTTTTAGAGCAGAAAGCATTTCGTGTAGAGTATCCTTGTCGATAAGGTATACGTAGTAGGCTTTCGAGATCGTTTCATGCACTAAGGTATGCATGCTGTTAGTAACTGTCTTCTGCTGCTCGTACTCGCGGTTTTGAATCTTCCATTCTTCCCGTAGGGCTTTGAGCTGTTTGAGCTCATTTGAGCTTAGCTGGCTCATCTGTGTCTTCGCCGGATCGATGTCTTTAGGCTGTGGCATCGCCGGTCTCGTAAATTCCGGTAGGTCAGCCGTCGCGATAGATGGATCAATGTATTTCCAAATGCCTGCGGCCTTAGCCTTGTTCTTGATCATGTCGATCCAGATATCCCAATCACTGGGTGTGCTTAGCCCGATGGAATTTTTCTGCGATGACATGGCTGCTAGTCGTGCCGTTCTCGCGGTTCGCGGAGTGTTCTTTGAGTTTTAGCACCTTTAGCAATAGCAGATCGCTGCTGGTTGCTCTGTCGTGCGTTGACTCCTTAGCAATTCGTAGAAACGTTGAAAAGGCGCGTTTGAATTAGTACGGTGCTGCAGGGCAGTCACCCGGGCTCATAACTGTGGAACGTACGTGGGTTCGAAGGTAATGTATTGATAACTAGAGTACAAAAGGCGAAGAGATGATATGTGTGCGTGTTCTGAGCACAGTCACACGCTAAGACTACTGAGGGCATGACGTAATGCCTCGAGGGTGTTAACACCCGTCTGACATATTGTTGATTTAAAAGAGAGGGATTGCAGTTGTGGCGAGTTTCAGGAATATCTTATTCCGTGCCAACACGCTATTGCTGCTTGCATATGGGAAGGTGAAGACCCCTATAGTTATACTCACGATTGGTATTCTATCCAGAATTACCAGAATACCTATTCGTGGCATATGCATCCGATTCGTGAAGAAGATTTGGAGGAAAGTAGTGAGTGCAAAGCACCAGAGCTAGTGAAGCAGCGTGGTCGGCCTAAGAAGACTAGGCATCGACGACAGGAGAAGAATGGTCGCTCATATATATGTAGCCATTGTGGACAGGCTGGTCACAATCGGCGTAGCTGTCGGAGCGCAGCAAGGGCTTAGATAGTTGGTGTGCTATCTGGGCAAATAAGATGGGAAAAGTGTGCCATCGCGGCAAATAAATTGAGAAAGTGTGCCATCCGAGCAATTGTCCCTTTCCGAAATGAACCTGCAAATCTAAGCACTGCTCTAGATATAACTAACAGCCTTCTCACCTCATTATAGCAATCTCAGACTCCAACTTCTCATCAACAAAGGCAACACATGGCGCTATTGGAATGCGTACTATCCATTTCTTTGGATTCCGGTTATTCTGTGAGAAAAGCACGGGGTAGCAGATATTGTAGCTCCCAGTGATGGGGGCTTGAAATATGTTGCAAGGTTCACCGCCGTTGTACGAAGAAGCTAGCTGACAGATGGTTGAGAGGCTAATAGAATTGACAAAACGCTCCCGAGCTATTTTCACCTGGTGTTTCACAGCGGCATTCATCTCAGAGATCCGTCAATTGGTGATTGCGTGAAGACGGGGTGATGATGACTAACCCAGCCTACGGAGCCGCATTGGGCACTTCAACTCCAGATAACTCCTCGGCACCCTAAAAGTTGACCGATCTACCTAGACGCACCATGACCTCACCACTACAGCAAGGACGACTGACGGGATGAGGACATGACGCGAGAGCAATGTCTCTCGCAGTTCGTCCAACACGAACCCACCTCGCATCCCTACGCATGAGCCCGAGCTGGCTCGCCCCCTAGCACGAAGCAGCCACGATCCCTCGAACCCACACCCGAGCACCTGCAGCCTCCGTTCTGCCCCTAACAGAGGAAAAGAGCTTGGAAAAGGTTTCTCGACATCTCCCGGCAGTAACGAGGTACTGTTTATCATTATAAAGTTGAAAGGCAAAGCATGCCAGCTGGGTGTGTCACTGCAAGGTGGAGAAGACGTAGCCAATGCCCTGTCAACCAGCCGCAGCTCACAGAGGATCACTGACTGATATATACGATACTAGGAAACAAACCCTTCTATCCCTTCTGGCGCTCCCTCTTCCCTCTCAACTCCCTCTTTACGTCCGCACGAACGAGCAACTAGCCAACATCCAGATTCGCGGGGCTCTAAAGGCTGACAACATCCTCACAGTTGCAGGGAGTAGAGACATCATCTTGATGTAGAAATAGATGCAGGAAGTCGTTCTCGCCCCCAACGGCAGTAGCTTTCTATCAGACTACTCCAGTCAGACGATGGGCCTGCCATTCACGCCGTCGACCGCTGCCTAATGCGCCTCCCCATACCGACCGAAAGGGGAAATGCAACGAGAGATCGGAAGTCACCATTAGACTGATGCGATCCCAGTAAGACCAGCAAGGAAAATAGAGGAACCGGAGGAAGTCTGACAGAGACAAGTCAGGAGATGGAGTGACCTTGGCCGAGCCTAGAGGTACTCTAGTCTATATGACTGACGTGCAAGCAGCAAGAACAATTTTCGCTGGAAGCACTGCCGACAGCCTCAGCGAGAGTACTTCCGTTGGCATAACCAATGACTCGGATGCTCTCTTCGACACCTGAATGCTATATTGTCAACGACGCCCACTTTTTCAAGACTCCCAGGTTCTTCTCCACGAGCATAGGCGGAGTTCTTAGCCCTCGGCATAGAAGTTCTGCGCAACCTAATGCCGCTTGAAGTACAGGAATATAGCCGCTCAAAGTTAGAGTCACCTCAAGTCACTCTCTAGTGCGCCTCTGGGGACAATGCAAGCGGTAGGAAGTACTACCGCGGATGCCAGCTACCCCGATCTTTATTTTACCTCTCTATGTGCAGAATAGGATTACCGAAAGTAAATGCAAACTTCAATTATTAAGCTAGATACAATGAGAGAACAGTGAGACAGGTCAGGACAAAGCAGAGACGCAGCAGAACAAGGCGCAGTAGAACAAGACACATAAAACAGTACCTAGACACAGCAAAAAAGACGGACAAATTACTTAGCAATAAAAAAAGGACAGCAGATAGAGATTTAAAGAGCGAAATATAACTCTAAAGGAACATGGCCAAAATTACCGGATGACAACCCCGATGAGATGCCAGAACTCATACCCTGCCAACTTAAGCAACGGGCTGAGTCGAGGATGTCTGCATGGCTTGCATTGCTTGCATTGCTTGCATGGCTTGCATAAATTGTGCGGTCATCTGTGACATTCCCTTGAGAATTTGCTGACCCTCAGAAAGCTCTTTACTGCCCTTCTCCTTGTTCTTCTTCAACCTCTGGCTTCAGTTGTCATCGCTATCATACCCAGGATCAGGAGCTCTCAGAACGCCGGCTTGAATGTCGGCTTTTAGCACTCCCTCTGCTCTTCTTACTTGCTCGACTTGTTGTGCTACCGGCCTTCGATTCCACGCAGCAAAACATGTGTGTAGCCTTTGAAAGCGATTGGAAAAATTTATTGGAACATGCTGGGTGGGGCAAGTGGACGCTGCAAGCATCATGGCACAGTCCGTTCACGCGTGCGACATCGCGTTCTCAGCGCGCGACGCGTTTTGCATCTTTAGCATGCCCATTTCTTGACCAACGTGTTAGGCAAGGAACTGCGGCGGTTAAGCACTGCCGCATCTGATACATGTAGCCAGAATTGCAAACAATGACGAGATTGGGTTGACTACATGTAGTGTGGCGCTGTTGCCAAGTCAACCAAAGCACCCCGACTCTTCTCGCGACATTGTTTGAGCAACTTCCAAATGCAGCCCCGCCATACGGACATGTCTGCATTGCAGACTCTTCTGAAAGAACAGTATGTCACCGATAAGAAGGTTTTCACTCAAGTACCTCGAATTCTCGCACTTTTCAGGGAACGCAAAGCTGGAACTTACAACGAGCGAAACCTGTGGACAGTATTCCAGCTCGCAGTAGGGGAATATGATGAGTTAGAGCGTCAGCTTAAGCAAGAGGAGTCATTATGGGGATATGTTGAGGATAATCGCGAACATCATGACACCTACAACCAACAGAATTGTTGAGGTTGAGGTCGCCATGGTGGCCCGAGCAGGCCAATGCGTTTACCAATGCGTTCGCAGTATACGAACCCTCTCAGGGCGAGGCCAGCGGTGGGTTCGACGTTGACAGGAAGTCGAGAGAGGCTACGGACAATATACATGTACATACATGAGGGAAAAGCAAATATAAGAGTCTATGTTGGGCTAAAACTTCGTGATTACCCTCGCTCAGGCATTCGTCGCTTGATAGAGTGGCAGAACTACTGGCTTGAAGGCTGTCCCGTAGCAAGCGGGACGAATAGTTGGGAGGTGCAATGACGAACAGAGGCCTCAGCAAAAAATTCCTCAACTCCCGCCTCTCGCCAGAAAGAGCTCTGCTCTGCTCTGCTCGTCGCGGGGCGTGGGGTCTATGACATGGCGAGTGGTGCTCTGTGCCGGCCTGGCGGTGGGCGATGAGGACGCGTTATAAGAATATGAATACGCGGCTCCACCCCGATCCCAGGCTCTCACTATAAGATTGGAGTCCATTGCCCCGACCATATTCTTGTAGCGCGACTCGACTGTACTTCATTTTACAAGTGGTCATTGGCTCTCTCCAATCTTTGGAATTCCGCACCAAGGCCACTTAGTAAGTGAACCTGGGCTCTATCGTTATCAAAGCCTCCTTCATCGTTTTATCTCTTTCCTTCCTTATACCGCTAGTAAGCATGTCAAAAAGAACAAGAGAACCCGACAATCAGGGTTCTCCAGGTAGACCCCAGCCCCGCACAACATCGCCAGCCTCCAAGTTCAATGCTCGAGTGCTCAGAAAGTTACATAAAGAGATTGGTGCCAATCCGGGGGTCGATTTGATTTCAAAGTTTCCACTGGACTACTCGAAGCGTCTAACCGAAGCCAAAGGACACCGAGAAAGTGAGAAGTCTTAGCACACGTCCTATCCACATAGACTAATCCATTCTCAATGTCAGACATCGAGCTTGCCGCACCCAACATATCAATCACCCATCCAAACCTCACGAGCGACAGCGATACCGATCCTCTAATACCCCCAGCAAGCACCATGACAATTGTATTCCCTCTGTCGCGTTCCGTACAAGACATACTCGGAACCAACAAACAATGCTTGAGCGGACCAGGAGATCAATCTGCGATGGCCGACATCCGCAAGTCCTTATCTAATGTCATACAATCGGGCGAGGTTCTTTGGCGGTCTGGGGCATGCGTCGGTAATGCTGTCATGAAATGCAGCTCGGATGTTGTCGTAAAGATTGTTCCCGGTCTGGAGGACTATACAGAATGCACTAGCATGCAATACCTCGAGGAAAATATTCCGGAAATTCCGGCACCTAGGCATTTGGGTTCGATAACGGTCGGTGGAATGTCCTACATTTTCATGTCGCTCATCCCAGGCACAACTCTGGATAAAATCTGGCCCCAGCTGCAGAAGAAACAAAAGATGTCAATTAGCCATCAGCTAAACGAGCTGCTTCTTAAACTAAGGCAGCTGCGCCGGCCCAACGACATGCCCCTCGGTGGCGTATGTGGGGAAGGATGCAAAGATGCTCGACGGCACATTCGGATCAGCAAGGCCCCTATCCACGACAGCACAGAATTCGAGAATTTCCTATTCTCAAACCCCAGTTTTGGAGGATCTGTATACATCGAAATCTTGCGTGGATTATTTGCGAGTCGTGCATCAAACTGTGTATTCACCCACGGAGATGTGCGACCAGCAAACATTATAGTACAGCCTAATAGCGACGGCAACTATCTGATCACAGGACTGATTGACTGGGAGTATAGCGGATTCTACCCAGATTATTCTGAATGTATCAAGGCAACGAATACCTTGTCGTCCTTGGAGATAGACGATTGGTTTTTGCATTTACCAGAGTGCATTGCACCTGGTACACACCCCACAGCGTGGCTGGTAGATCGATTATGGGATATACATGTCGTTTGATGTCGCTCTTTCTTTCTGCCTGACTACTAGACAAGAAATCGCTGCAAATTTAAGAAGAAAATAGCATACCCACTGGTTTTGCGCCTGCGTTCTCTGAGCGGGTCTTGACCAGCGATGAATAAAGTAAAATATCCCCTTTGAAAGTGCTCAGTGCTCAGCCAGCAGATTCTAAACGCGTGATTGCGGGGTGGAACAACTCCAGGGTAAGTCCCTGGCCGTGGGCGCCACCAAACTTCAATGACTGGGCCAAAATTATTGTCTAAAATGTGAATGCAATAATTTTTGTTGATTCCCCCACATAGCAACAATGTGTGAATGTAAATCATCAACAATGGACTGCTGCCACTCATTGCGGGTGGCAACTCTGCATTTATGGGGGCACTCTGTACAGAGTGCTTATTCGTCGTAATCGGGGTTGGGGCACTTCGTAAGTTTATTGAATTCAGAGCAAATCCTAAGGAAACTAGCTTTTGATGCAGATTCCTGTCTGCTTTCATATTATCAGTCTCATCGAGCTCCTCGGTGCGACCTGTATAAGCTAGGCAGCTAGGGAGACAAATATGCATTGACAATTTGCTGCTATAGTAGCTATATATACAAATATTTTTGTTTTGCGCATGTCAAGGAAAAGCGTTAAAGCTGGCTGAGCTCATTCCTCCATTGCACCTATAGATGGCGATAGCACCAACTTCGATACGCCGCATTCCACAACGATGTCGTATTCGTCCAGGTTCTTCCCCCCCATCAGGAAAGCCTCGAATGTGACAGGCTGGTCACCGGGAATTGGCCTTGTACAGTGTATATAATTCGAAAGTTAACCTGTACACTGCCTCAAAAAATAGGGGAGGGACTATCCGATAGTTTAACCGCTAATCGACCCGCTGAAGAATTCCGAATCAACCCTCCTCAGGTCTCCTATGACGTTGGCGCCAGCCCTCCTAGGGCAATTCCGGGTGGGATTAACGTCCCTGGAAAAGCCTCTGCAGATTTGACTCTGAATCCAGAAATCTCACCAAGTCCCTTCCTCAGTGCAGCTCCTCAATGTCACCGTTGCGAAACCAGCGCTCTTCTAGGCCCCTATGTTAGACGTCCTCCATCTCGTGCCAGAGGTCCTGTGGGACGCACGGGATATGCGTGGGGTGCGCAATGTCGTAATTACCAAAGACATTCCCGACCGTGCGAATAAAAGCCACCTAAATTGTATTGCCACTATTTTGCCCCATGGGATCACTAGTCGGAAAATTTTTCTCAACAGTTTTAATAAGCTTTAATTCTCAATTCCGCGCCCTTATATATAAAGGACGCATTCTAGCTAGCATTTAATCTACAAGCTTCGCCGTACCTCCCAGAGTTCTCACAGGTCCTCTCTTTTCTGAGAGGCTTCTAGGACCGTGGAGCTCCTCGTGGTGACAAGCCTAGCGAGCTTAGTCATAACGCGATAGTACATGTACCTGCGTTTGGCCGCATACTGTAGGGGCTAACTGCAACAAAACTACAGCTTAAGATGCCCTACTAATTGGCTCAGGAAAGGCTTACACATTTACACATATAGCATCATAATACGATAGAGAAACAAGCGGTCTATTGAAGTCGTGGTTGGTAATTGGCTTAAAGTGCATGCGGCGAGGCGATGGTTTTCAAAAACCGAAATGCCAAGATTTTTACCAGAATTTTGCAACGCCTGTACTCTTAAGGCGGCGATTGCCAAGCCCTGGTCGCAACCGCGTGATGCGATCCACTGAACCCCAGTGCTTGCCCCCAGGACTGTACGGATCTGCTATTCGCACAAGAGAATGTACTCTTTGACGTGCCACAAGGAACCTATCGAGATTTAGCCACGCAGAGAGTGGCCTTTGGTAAGGCTTCAGTCTCGGCGCCAAGCTCAGCCTTACTCTCTACGTTGGCAGCCCAATGACACTTGGAAGTTGACCAATCTCTCTATCATGGCAGATTAATATATACTTGAAGAAGGATCCCTGAAATATTTGAGAGATGGCACAGAAACTTCTTGTATGGCCCGTAGTGATGTCCACTCCGAATGCTGAACTGATACCATCCCAGATTAGTATCCATATCGGTTCTAGCTCTGCCACTGCGGCCATGATGTTGTCTGGCAGGGTACGAAAACCACAAAGAGCTATCTGGTTTTCACATGAAGTGTAACGGTTAGAATTGAATAGGTAGAACCGACCTTGGTGCATTGGCCACCTTATCAGAAACATACTGTCCCATTGTAAGTATGCCCCTGGAGACATTGACACTGCTTTGAGCCTCCTATGGATTTAGAAGTAAGAATAACCTAAACGCACCTGGATAGTCGAGTAAGCTGCACAGAAAATGGAGATTGCTTCAAATGGGGCGAATATGTTGGTACCAATGCTGAGTCCGACACGCTTTTTGGAATGTATGTTGCGTCTTTTCCTTATTGCTGGTCTGTCCCTCAATGAAGCTCCTCTGTTACTTGATTGCAGTGTATTAAATTTACAGGTAGATATACACCGAACCCGCAGGATATGGGTATGCCCCCCGAGTCAATTGGGCAAGTTCTCAACGAGCTGTACCGAAAACGCGGGAGACATAATTATCACCTTCGCTGGTCATTATATCATGATTTTCAGTCGTGTTCAACCAGGTCCCTTACACTCTTTCTCAATGCCATGAAGGTGCATATTCTCCAGGCGCTGAAAAACACATACTTTTCAGGCAAGTATCATACTCGAATCTTCCGAGTTGAATTAATGAGTATTCGGCAGTAGCCTCTACTATGGAGAAGTCGATCTGTGTAGTCATTCCTCCGTACTTCAAAAGAGGCCATGAAGAGCACCTTAGGCAAATTCTCCTCACCGGACTTGGGTCGAACTCATCCGAAATGCGTTTTGTCATTCAACCCCTAGCTGCTTTAGCGTACTGTGCTAAAGAAGAACAAATGAAAATGAACCCGGGAGATTTATTAACTGTATGCCATATGGAAGAAGAGATCACTGTGAGGAAAACCTTTTTATTTTAGATGGCTCAAGGCAAAGCTAAAAGGTTAAACCTTCGCATTTACTGACCTTGACCCTGCAGACCATCTCTGATTTTATAGTTGAGCAAAAATCGCCAAACTACCAATTACAACAACTTCGTTATTCAGTTATTGTTCTTGGTTCATCTGACATTGCAGAGAGATTTCAAGCGCATTTAGAACAGCGATTTGAGAGAGCGATTGCTTTGAAGGAGGGAGGATCTGGAGAGAACATATTGAATGAAATAATTGAGGTAGAGTGGTTCCGTGTAAAATTTGTGCTCTGCTCTAGCTTACATTAAATAGCTAAAGGATAAATTTCTCGATGTAAGATTTCCATTCATTGGAACTTGATATCCAGATGCAAATTTAATGTGCACTCAAAGGGATTATATAGACGTGATGTAAAGAGTTTGGAATTATTCAGGCGTGAGATGGTCCAGCTATAATTCTAGTTATTTTCACTAATTAGTCTAGTCAGTTCGTCGCAGGATCGCCGATGACGTAACTGCAGGAATACGCAGTTCACGTCTCACAATTGAGATGGATGACATGCGTGAAAGGATTTTTAATCCCGTCTTGGCCGCTATATTCGACAAGTTAGATAATGAGTTTAATACTGCCAAAGGGAAGAGATATGTCCTCTTCAGCGGTGTTCTGGGTGAATGCCCCTATGTCCATTCGTATATGAAAGGACGATTCGACGCTGCATCCAATACTGCCGAGATACTAGAAACGAATGACGAGTGAGTTTTGTGCTAATTTTTTTCCCTCAGACTATGCTGACTGAATCTAGAAGTACATCTTCTTGCCAGGGTGGGATTTTCCTACTAGACAATCAGTGCACTATAGCCATTCAAAGACATTTCGAGTCTAATGAGCGAGCTATTACTGTATACGCCACACAAGAATCCCGCCTTGAATACATCAAAACAATCGAAGTTGAGCTCGATAACAAGCGGCGAACAGCTAGAGGGCCCTATGGCTTACTGCGCAGATATGAAATAATCTTGTCTGAGAGGATTTCACGACAGGGTTTTAATTGTCCAGACACAAAAGCCACCGTACTCTCTATCGTGGCCATTCACCGAGAAATGGGCTCCCCTAGTGTGAAACAATGTACAGTTTTTGCGGAGGGATACACTTACGAGATGAAGTGCCAGTTAGATCCAACAGACGTAAAGCAGCAGTTTGGTGCTATACACCTGGCCGCCGCTTCCAACGATCATCTTGCACTTCAAATTATCTTAGCGGCTGGGTATTCGGTGCATGACTTAGTGGAGGGACGTCCATTCAAATATTTCGACCACACAGCTCTCCATATATATGCCTGGTACAATGATAACCCGAATGAGTGTATCGATTTGTTGATCAATGCAGGAGCAGTTGCATTATCCGTATCTGGAAAGTCAAACCAAAGTCCTGCTCACATTGCAGCGAGCAAAGGCCATCATCAATTATTAAAGGTATTCGAAAGACACTGCGGAGAACGTCTATTGAAGGAGTGCCCAGGGCTTTTGCAGTTAGCCATCGCAGAAGATCAACGAGAAACAGTGAAATATCTGCTTGAAATAGGAGCACCGACGTCTTCTGAGCACACGCGGATGTACTTCAGCCCGCTAACGGGTGCTTGCAAAAGAGAAATTCTGCCCCCTCTTCGCTTTGCATTAGAAAATACTTGGACAGATGTTGCTACTGTTCTAATCAACAAACATATTGCAAGTTTATATGGGGGTGGACACCGTGCACCTCTGTTGCATCCAACCGTGACCGGCCGGGAGGCGATGATTCGACTGCTTGTTAGGTGGGCTGACATGGATACAGATGGCAAAGACGAATATGGCCAAACCCAGCTGTCGTGGGCAGCGCGATTGGGGTATGAAGTAGCAGTCCAACTCCTGGTAGGCTGGGAGCAAATCGCAGCTGACTCGAGAGACAAATACGGCCGGAGCCCGCTATCATGGGCAGCTTCCAATGGCCACACGTCTACAGCCCAAATCTTAGTTCGGCGGGCGGACGTGGAGGTCGACTCTAGGGACAAATGTCAACGAACTCCGTTATGGTGGGCGGCCAGGGGAGGGCACGAGACGATAGTGCGACTGCTCCTCGAGAAGGGGGCCGACGCCGCCGCCAAGAGTGAAGGATATGATGGAGGGACGGCGCTGCACGAGGCGGCCAGTGGAGGGCACGAGGCGATAGTGCGACTGCTCCTCGAGAAGGGGGCCGACGCCGCTGCCAAGAGTGAAGATGATGGAGGGACGGCGCTGCACGGGGCGGCCAGTGGAGGGCACGAGGCGGTAGTGCGACTGCTCCTCGAGAAGGGGGCCGACGCCGCTGCCAAGAGTGAATATTATGGAGGGACGGCGCTGCACGAGGCGGCCAGAGGAGGGCACGAGGCGGTAGTGCGACTGCTCCTCGAGAAGGGGGCCGACGCCGCTGCCAAGAGAAGATATGGAGGGACGGCGCTGCACGAGGCGGCCAGAGGAGGGCACGAGGCGGTAGTGCGACTGCTCACTCCATTTGCCCCAGGCTCTTAATCAACCATCTCCACCACCCCCGCCCACCACCTTAATCAACATCTCCCTTTTATATTAGACTCATCTTTCTTTCGAATTCTAGAAGGGTTGTCGGAATGCTCGTGGCACCGCCACCTGGAGCATTATTAATGATTGCTAATCGGATAGTTGCTCACGGAAGCATCGTAGCAATGTTGCCACCGCCACCCATAGGGTATATAGAATGCCGAGGCAGACACTCCAAAATTAGCCTTTGAGTCTTGACTTCCTGCGTCATCGGACTGGTCGATAGTGGGTTCCAGTATCTTTGCTTAAGCCTCTCTAGGAGAGGAGTATAAAGTTGGCAGTAATTGTCCATGCCGGAGAAGTGCTGCCAGTATGATAACATGGCATCGTATTCACTCTTCGTCCACGTTGTTCGTTCGAACCTATACTCCGATGGGTAAGATAATGACATATCATACGGGCCAAAACCATAAGCTCACAGGATAGTAGATGTTTTCCCCAGGAAAATGAGAGTACCTAATGGGAAATGACGGTATCTCTTCCCTAATCGTGCGCGACCGAAAAATCTGTTTTCCTCTCTCCCCCGGTCCTCTTCCAATAATTCATTTATATCCAAAATATCATTCAGGATTTTTTTTGTGACTCGCCACCTAAGAGGCTTGCCCTCGGGATATCGCCTAATTTCATCATTCAGACGTCCCTGCTCTTCAATAAGAATGGTTTCTTCACGCTGAAGCTCCTCGACTTTTTCCGTACGGCGTCGTTTTACGGCATCGCTCTCTGCTCGAAGTCAGATGCCTGAATAGCTCCTTTCTCTGGAAAGTCCCCGAGCGACGACACGGAGGTGGAGAGCCGGTTTATCTTCGTGGAGAGCTTGGACGTGGCGCACCTATTGTTATGATGCTTACCAACTGCGAGAACGCATCAAGTGGACGATGGTTTGTTTACATGACAAGACCTTTCAGGTGCAAGCAAGCATCGTATACACGACGCAGGTAAGGATCGTATACACGATACGACCGTTTGGGCGCATGTCGGGATCATATGCAGGATGAGACTATTTGGTGATGACGCTCTATGTTGGAAAAACGCAGTCACAGTTGGTCGCGAGGGCACGAACACGCAGTAGACAATAGAATATATTGAGTAACGACTGACTTGATTAATTCTATCTACAGTGGAGATGGTAGCGCCTTTTATAGACAGCTGGAGCATATCGCGTTGACTCATTGACGGGTGAACCACCTCGAAGGTTCACCATACTTCTAGAACCATTAGCAATCTATGTGGCGGCGCCACAGCACACCTACAACACTCTAGTTGTACACTTTGCTGGTGTGCACGCTCCCGGTATACACTCTTTTAACTAACGTACTGTGGAGAGTATCGGGGCCGGTGGGTAGGGTGCTCAATGCTCTCGTTCGTGTGGCTACTCGTATGGAAAAACTAGCGGCAGCGAGGTAGGTAAGCTACCCACGCCAAGAATTCTAGCTAGTCGCCCGGGCTCAGATTCTGCCTCCACAGTACTAGGTCATAAGTGTTAGAACACTTTATGCGACCACCACCCTATCGCCATGCCACCCAACACTCGACCAAAGTGCCGGGAGCTTACTCCTTACCAGCGAGGCCTGATGATCGGGATGCGAAATAGGGGAACTTCTCTTCGAAAAATTGCAGATGCAATTCCTACTTCATTGTCTACTGTATGTTATACAATTGCACTTTCTGATCGCGAAAATGGCATGTCACTCTTGCGTTCTAGACGACCTCGAAAAACAACTGCTGAAGAAGATAAAACTATTGTTGAACATTTCAAAAAATTTCCTGATGCAATCTACAGCAATGTGAGAGCAGAACTTTGCCCTCATCTCAGGTTTTTAAGTTTAAAGTGCCGAGTGCACCAGATCAACATACGCAAATGGAAAAAATTATAATGCCCTGTATTACGCATCGAACATGCAGTGAAACGACTTGCATGGGCAAGGGCACATAAGCATTGGAAAACAGAACAGTGGAGTAAGGTTGTCTGGAGTGATGAGTGTTCTGTTGAACGAGGGAAAGGAAACTTGCGGGCAGTAGTCTATATGGGATATAGAATGGGTAGGATCACGATAAGGTAAGGGCGCGATAGTATGAATGATTCAATTGCAGGTATAACGACTGACTGCTACTTCGTGGTACATCATTAGCTAGGTTTATATCTATTCATTCTGAGGTATCCGTGAGTCACTATACGTCACCATGACTCTTCTAGGCACCGACAACTCCTCCAGGCACCCCTCCAGGAACCGGCGCCACAGCATACCGACAACACTAATTTTATATGTGCGCTGCTCGTTAGTGAAATATGTTATAAAAATATGCTTAGTTATACACACTTGCGTTACGAAAAACTTACCTCACTAGAACTGGCTTGGAAACCTGTAGGAAATAGAGCGCACAGGCTCATCCATGTGATGGTTGAATGATGCTTACATGAAAATCGTATATCCGAGCACTTGCCTGTGCGGAACCCATGACGCGAAATAAGAGTCACCATAATTGTATTGCTCCTATTTGTCCCGCCTGGTTCGTTAGTGGTAGAAAATTTTCTTTGCCTCGCAAATTGTATTTAGTGCGCCGCGCGCGCCTTCTGAAAAGGATAGATTCAATTCAATATATTCTCAGCTCTCTACACGATACACCCGACAAAACCTCACTTTCACAACTACAACAGAGCAAGCAAACCCCCCGTCGACGCTCTACTCTACCAGATCAGCCAAAATCTTGATTATTGTCCTTCGAGCTATTCTTGTTAACAATCCAGGTATTCTTATAATTTTATCGTCTCCCTGAATAACGATATCTACCTGCCCGCCTCTCTCGCAATATGCCACTACGTGCCTCAAACACGAACGACGTCAGGAAAACCAATGTCAGAAAAAGATCCGAAATCATCAAGAGCGGCTGGGGAAATATGGAGAACTTCATGTTATCTTATGGCTTAAAGCCATATAATGCCGATGACGTGCGGGAGGCAGAAGTGATTTTAGATGGGATGATAAGGGCAGATGAAGAGGAACAGAACAAAAATAAGGGGAATAATGATGTAGCTTTAGATTATATCGTTATTCCAAGCAAAATTCTGCAACGTGGTTGTCTCATTCCCCCTCCGATCGCTCCCATCCTGAGCACCTTTACACTCAGACTAACGGTAGTGGGGCATGAGCCTCTATGTGACGACCTGTATAATGGCCTTGCAGTCAAGAAAAGTAGGGAAAATCCCTCTACCAAGTAAAACTGGCACAAGAGCTTTCGCGGCGAAGAGCATACCTTCATGCATGATCTAGAGTCTTTCTTCTGGGTCTTCTTCTGGATTTGCATTCACTACAGCGAACCTAATAAGGAAAGCAGAGTTGTACCAAGTTCGAGAAGTGGAACTCCCGGGGAGAATATCCCAGGCGGGAATGGCTCCTGTCACGGTTTGAGGTGCCTCACTATACGGTGAGTGGGTTCGTGGCAGGTCCACGTGACCCACAATGGGCGTATCTTTTCACTTTCCAATTAGATAGACAATCAATCAAGAATCTTCTTCCCATTCGAGTGCAGTCCTACTTCCGTTCGTGCCGACCTAGACCAACCTCAACAGTTATGAGCCCGGCTTGCTTGTAAAGGACTCACTTACCTTCGATCACCGATCTTGTCGACTGCGTCTTACACGTCGAGTGTCAAACGCACCTCCGAAACCGTAGGAGCTCTTTAATAGCTCTCTGAACCACCAATCGACTTAGGCATATCACTAAGGATGACTACCGAGTCAGATCCTGCTGTGACCCGTGTCACTGTCATACTTGATACCCCGAACGACTGGCTTAGCTGGTTATTCATTCGAAAAGATTCTTGCAGACGCCACGAACTGTGGCAATACGTCAATCCTGATACTCCAAAGAGAGAACTTCCTGAGCTAACGGCTCCAATTGAACCTCAATACAAAGACTATAACATTAACGCTACTAGGTTAGCAGACCTCTCAACCGACGACCGTAGCTCATACTGATGGGACTACGAACGTTATGAGCGCCTCCAGAACACGCACAATAAGAAAGTCCAAGCCCTTGCAGACTTCAACCTCGAGATCAGCAAGACGATTGCCAAGCGCCGCCTATACCTCATCCAAGACTGCGACACTGCATACGATCAACTCGTTACCCTCAAAAAGCACCTGGCACCCGACGTTGCCACCCGCCGTCACAAACTTACAGCTCAATACAATGCCCTCAAGACAGCTCCACGGGCTATAAAGAAGATTGAGCAGTGGCTCGCAGACTGGACACGAATTACGTTGATAGGCAAGTCGGTCAACCTCCCGGATACAGAGGGAATACGGCCACAGGAGGACTTCTTGGTTGCTTGCAAGGACCTGGACAGCGAGTACGCCACGACATGTCTTCGAGACGTGTATAGAGCTGAGAATGCTGGAACGACAAGCCAGCTACCGACACTTGAAGACTACGTTTCAGAGTTCACCAACTTCTTACGGCGGAACAGGCCTCATTCATCTGGTCTAGCTACTAATATAGCAGAACTGGAAGCGGCCAATACCGCCAACACCACCGCTACGTCAAGCAGTTCTCGAACCATTCCTACCTGCATTTGTGGTGACAAACACTACTATGCTGACTGCTTTATCATTAACGACAAGCATCCAAAGCGGCCAAGGAGCTATAAGCCATCAACGGAAAAGCTCAAAAAAGTCACAGAGGCCCGTAAGGATCCGAAAACGGAACAGCGCATTAAGGTCGCTCTTGAAAAACGCGCCAAGTATACTGCTAAGGCCTCAAGCTCGTCCGGCCTAATCCAGCTCGATGATGGGCTACCGCCCTCAGGCAATGACTCATTCGCGATTAGCATGAATGCTAAACCTGACAGCCCGATCGACGCCTCGAGCGCTATTCATGCCGACAGTGCTGTGGCTCCCGCCGATAGACTTACAACCATGTCGCTTGGTAAAAGTGTCAACAACAGTCTACTAACACGCTGGATAGTCGATCCAGGTTCCAACACTCACGTCATCAATAGTGAGGCATGGAAGGGTTGGACATGTGAGCGCGAAAACCATGAGCGCCAGACAATCAATGCCGGTAGTGGCACTGTTGAGATTACGGCCTGGGGTCGAATAGAATTAGTTGTTAATACTCCACGTGGTCAAGCAACCCTATTGCTAACACATGTTGCTTTTTGCAGAGGCTTCCTCACAAGCTTAATCGGACTAGCCTGATGCCGCACGATGGCTATCCATTTCGACTCAGGTAGAGACGTACTCTATCAGTCACTTCCTCACAATGTCATCGCTAATCTTGAATACAATAGCGGCCACTGGCTCATTGATTTGGATCCTTTATGCCGCCCAAAGCTATCAGATCTTCAGAGTTTCGGCATATCATATCGACCATCGTATGCTCCAAAGCCTGTACATCAGATCGATCAACTCACCGCTCATAAGATCTGGAGTCATCCATCAAAAAAGGCAATCGAACATCTTGAAGCAAACGTCAATGGTATTTCGATTACCGGAGACAAGCTCACGGACTGCACATGCCAGATGTGCATAGAGTCCCGACTTACGAAAATTGTCTCGCGCCGCCCAAGCGTAGACAAGGCCACCCGACCGTTTTACCGGATCGGAATCAATTTGATCTATATTGTGCCTATGGCAGAGCAATGCTGGAATGGCGATCGCTATGCTCTGCATGCCGTGGACGAGTTCTCAAAATGGCATGAGATCCTCACAGTACGGAGGAAGGATAAGCCAACGCTGGTGCGCTGGTTTATGGCACTGGTTCGTAAGATCCAACGTGTATTCAACTACAATGTGGTTACAATACATACTGATGGAGAACGCGGATTTGGAAATGATCTTATTGACATTTGCAGAGCGCTTGGCATCATGCTCGAATTGACGCCGCCTGCACATTCCGAGCAGAATGGTCTTATTGAAGGCCACAACCGTGTGGTGACCTTACGAGCCCGAGCTCTGCGAATCAATGCGAACCTGCCAAAGAAACTCACAAACGAGATGTATAAGTCAGCTGTATACATCCTCAACCGTACGCCAACAGAAGCTCTACAGTGGAAGACTCCATATGAGATTGTATGGGGGCGTCAACCACTTGGTGCTCACATGTATCCAATCGGCTGTCGTGCATACGCTCGCAATCGAGCACTCAGAGCTGCCGATAAGACTGAGTCTCGTGCTCTTATCGGTCACTTGGTTGGATATCAAGGAACTAATATCTTTCATGTTTGGCTACCTACCAAGGATGACATTTTCGTCACCCGAGACGTAGTCTTTGACCCTGATAAGTATTTTACCGGAGATGAACGTTATGCTCATGAATCCGTCATAGAAGAAGTTATTGAACTACTCGAGTATCCACCCAGCTCAGAAGACAACGATATTGAGCTCGAAGACCTTCTTACCCGCCAACAATGCCGTGACAACAATGCAACACCTGCAACCCTGGATACTGGCTCACAAGTGGGGGGTGAGAACTCTGGATCGAAATCTAAGGCTGAATCGAAGGCCAGAACCGAGCCCAAGGATTCTGAAGTGCCGGAAGGCTATCGAGCATACGGAGCAGTCGCCTCCAAAGATATTAATCTTAATTTTGATACCAGCAATATCATTACCGGCAAACGACATCGTAGGGGCCGAGACCCAGACGTTTTTACTGTGGATTTTCAAGCTACTAACATTGGTATCACCTACGTTCCGGAATACCTATATGCCTTTGCCAATGAGACTTCTAGGCCTCCGTATGGTGATAACCTTCCGCGGATCCACCAAAACCAACTTCCTTCTGTGCCAAAGTACGTTAAAGACCTCGACAATCACAAATTTGGACCACAGTTCAGAGAGGCACTACAGAAGGAGTGGAGGTCACTACGAGCGAAAGGATGCTTCAGAAAGTCCAACTTGACTGAGTCTACAGCCGACGCTGAGGTATTACCTCTCATGTGGGTATTTACTTACAAAGTTAGCCAAGATAGCTTTCTTACCGCGTTCAAAGCGAGGCTGGTGATCCGAGGTGACCTACAGGACCCGCTCGAGGACACCTATGCAGCAACATTGGCTATTCGGAATTTTCGAGCAATGATTGCCATTGCAAACTACTTCGATATGGAGTTAAAGCAATACGACGTCCCTACAGCATTTCTAAATGCCAAGCTCAACCGGAAGCTATATGCGCAGACCCCGGACGGCGTACATCATCTGGAACACGTAGAACTACTCGAAGTGCTCCGAGCACTGTACGGACTCAAGGAATCACCTCTTCTCTGGTATGAGGAGCTTAAGAGCACTCTTATTAAGCTAGGATTGAGGCCGGTAGAGGGGTTTCCATGCCTCTACACTAATTCTACTGTCATTCTGTTTGTCTACGTCGATGACATTGCTATGGCTTACCATCGTACTAATGCCCAAGAGCACCAGGTACTCGAACGGCAACTCATAGATGCCTATGACCTTAAAACAATTGGAGACCTTGCCTGGTTCCTTGGAATTCGTGTTGTACGCGATCGTCTTGAGCATAAGACCTGGCTCATACTCGATGCCTATATCGAGAAAATCTGCTCACGATTCAATATAAACCCTGTTGGTAAATATCCGGATATCCCTCTCGCAGAGAACTGGCTTCCTCAATCGAATGAAGACCCGGACAAGGTACGAACCAAGCTTTACCAACAGCTTGTTGGATCCTTGGCCTATATTGCCGTCTGGGGCAGACCTGATGTCGCTCGAGCCCATGTAGTCTTTGCTTGTCATCTCACGAACCCCGGACAGGCCCATATCTCGAAGGTACGCAAGACTTGGGAATACCTTCTCGGAACTAAGAGCTATGCTCTTGAAGCGTCTGCTTCTAAACATGACCTCACTGAGTACATTACCGATGACCCGAGCTATAAGGATCCTCTCTTCTTTGGCTCGTCCGATGCCTCCTATGCTGACGAACCCGAAACCCGCCGGAGCTCGCAGGGCTACGTTTTCAAGTTTGGAGGAATGACAGTTGATTGGAAGGCTACCGTGCAGCGTACCGTTACTAAATCGACTACAGAATCTGAGCTTTTAGCTCTGTCTCTTGCTGGATCTCAAATGCAAGAATGGCTACGTTTTTTCAAAGGAATCTCACTGACACTCAATTGCAAGCCTACCATTTGGTGCGACAACCAGCAAACGGTCGGCATTGTTACCAAGTCTCATGATAGACTTCATACGAAGGTCAAGCATGTCGACATCCATCAGCTCTGGGTCCGACAAGAAGTGGCTGCTGCCCGGCTCGACGTTGTGTGGGTGCCTACGGATAAGATGCCTGCTGATGGGCTCACGAAAATCTTACCTAGGCAGAAGTTTAGAGAGTTCGTGCATCAGCTCGGACTCGTGGATATCACTAATCGCCTTAATGGCTTGAAAGCTGTTACTATTCCCGATCTTAAAGTTCTTTACCCAAACCGTTCCTGAGTAGCTAGCCCCAACCACCATCACCACCTTGTTCCGTCGGCACTAGCTAGGGGGTGTGTCACGGTTTGAGGTGCCTCACTATACGGTGAGTGGGTTCGTGGCAGGTCCACGTGACCCACAATGGGCGTATCTTTTCACTTTCCAATTAGATAGACAATCAATCAAGAATCTTCTTCCCATTCGAGTGCAGTCCTACTTCCGTTCGTGCCGACCTAGACCAACCTCAACAGCTCCTAAGAGAAATGGACCAGGAAAGCGTAGACCGGGAGAGTGTATACCGAGAGATTGTACTCTGGGAGCTTGTACACCAGGAAGGTGTATACTGGGAGAGTGTACACTGGGAGAATATATACTAGCAAAGTGTATGCTGGGAGAGTGTACACCAGGAGAATGTGGGGGTCCTTACTTATCCCCTTGGATGAGTTGTTGGATGTTTGCGAATGGGTCATGGCTGTTGGTCGCCGTTTAAGCGGTAACGTCGGGAGTGTCGTGCGACAGGAAGGAAGTCGTGCGACAAATAGAAAGTCGTGCGACAAGCGAGGACGTCGCGCCACTTCTTGTGGGCTATGGTATGCAAGTATTCGTCCCAACTACACTTCTACAATACTCCTAAATTCCAGCCAGTACTTCTCCTTAGCCCACTTCGCCATCACGGTGGCTGTCTTGATTAGTTTGTAAAGCGCCATTACCGAACCCAAACCCCCGCTGTCTAGTGGACCTAAGATCACGACACCACCATCCGTTGTGTCCCTATATGCGATGTGTAGTTTCCAGTCCATGCCAATAGCCGTCCACCCAAAGACTGGGATACTTTGCTCTACTATTGAACAGTCCATAGTGGTGTTCTCAACAGTACGACCCTCGCTATCTGCAGTGGATATTTGTCTCGCCATTCTTGACCGCATCCTTAGTTCGTCCGACTTTGCCAGCCCTGCGAAACACCACACCCCGAGTTGTAGGCTAGCTTCAAGGTAGTTCTTTCCTGGTTCACCGACCTCAACGCAGCCTGGTAAGGCCAGCCTACTCACGCTAGGTTCAGACATCTGACTGAGCCGCATGGTAGGATCAGACGTCAAAAGAGCAGTATAGGCGGGAGCAGTGACGGGCGTGTCGGAAGAAATTGCAAGGGCGAGGTCGGCTTTCTTGGTGGGGATCGGGGTGTTGTTGACGTGAGGGAGGAGAGTGGCACTATTGATGTCGCTGTGTTGACTGCGGCCATGTTGAGCCGTCGCGAAGAAACTCAGTTGGACAGTATTACTCACACATCCCTAACGCATAGCATCCCTTCCAGTTCCGGCTGCGCAAAGACCTCTCCCAAGAGCGTGTTTGCGATCACAAACCATGGGCCTTCGGGCATGTTGTCGATGAAACAGGACTTCGCTCTCTGAAGTGTGTTTACAACTGTTCTCCAGATGTTCTGATCGTAGTCGCTAGGTGTAGAGGCATGGAAAGCGTGATTGGGAATATCTTCAAAAGGCAGGGCTGCTTTGATGGTTTCCTAAGTGCGTCTGTCATTACCTGCCGCGAAGCGCGTGTCTATGGACAGAGAGATGATCGTACCTTCAGAGAACCAGGGATGATTCCCACTCCATGAACAGGCAGCCTATATATCATATCAACGATTCTTTGTGGAGTATTCTCATCTACGGATGTGGTGAACTTGAGCGGGGGGCTAGCAAAGCGGTAGATACTTCGTAGCTCACGCACAGAACTGGTTGCCTTAACTTTCGTAGGAGATGAGGATCGGGAGGGCACCGTTGAAGGTAGTTGGATATCGCTGAGTGCTGATGTACCTGTGGCGGTCTGTTGATCATCTTTGGTTCTGGTGCGCTTGTGCGGTGACGGTATAGTAGTGCTGTTGTAGGAATTCGAACGAGCGTAGCGCTTTCGCCTCCCGGGCCAAATTGAAGACGGTGGAGATGGTGGAGCGATTTGCAGAGCAGTACAGGTAATTCCGTCTTGGGAGCTAGTGGATGCTGACTTCAGAAATTGTGATTTGAGGCCCTGAGAGATGAGGACATCATCTAGCCATGAGTCAACAAAATCCCATTCATCTGGCATTGGGGTGCATTGCAGAGATGCAGCTTTCGTAGCACTCGGGGTTGAAGTGGAAAGTGCGGACAAGTCGATCCCCGCCAGTTGACGGGGCAACGCCGAAACTCTTGGCTATTGTGGAGGTGGCTGTGCGGATTAGTTAGCATTCTTGGCGCCAGCAGCTCTCCTATCTCGCTGCCGCTCGCTCTTCTGCATGCTTGTACGTAGTAGGCATTGACTATACAGACTGGGCACGAGGGGCAACACTGGAGAAATGTTATCAAATCGATGCGAGACTGTGAGGAATCGCTAAAGAGAGTAGAGGAGATTGGAACTGATGTTTCTAGTATTAAGGGAGGACTCCTTCAGAGCACAAGGAAAATGATCCGCTGGAATATGTATGCAAGAGAAATTCAGCTTTTGCAACAGCAGATCAAGTCTTACAGGGAGACCCTGCATGTCTCTTTGCAAATGATTAGCCTGTAGTTGTTTTCGCATTTCTATCTGTATCGGCGCTATAAGCTAACCAACAACTCCTGAGTAGGTCTTCGGTGCTTACTTCCCAGAGCTACAGTTTAAGCCTCTTACCACGACTTGACGCATTGACAGAAGATATTCGCCTCATTCGACTCTCACTGAGAAAACAGAGGAGATATGCTGATCAAAAGCCCTATAGCCAGCAAACCACGACTAGAGCTGCGCCGAGCCTACCTGAATCGGCGCCAACTACAGAATTTTTGTCCATCAGAGATTTTAGGAACCCCTAAATTACATACAGTTGATATAGACGTTGCGACCAGCATACATTCTCGCGTGATAAAGAATATGGATGACTGCATGCTTTCAGCCAGAACAGTTGTCTCTACAGCCTCGACGATTATCTCTACGGATCCTGCGCTCACCGCATTTGGTGGCAGCCCCACAGCTTCTGTGTTCGGATCTGATATCGGCGAGAGCATCAGCGACCAGCATAGAAATTCCATTAAATATTGGATTGCTAAGTGTTTAAGCTATGAGAATACTCAAAGCGGAACTATAATATTACAACCAGCATCTGATGCGTCATCGAGGACACAGACTATATGCGAAAAATCCGGAAATACAGGAATTCAATCCCATCTAACCAGCACCAGCAACAATACAACGGACTTAGTAGCTACGGAGTACGACTCTGATATTGAATTGAATCTTATCCAGAGCATACATCGCTCCAGCGAACTGAGCTTTGAACGTAAGGACTACGCCAAAGCTGAACTGACCATGCGGACAGTTCTCATACGGTCAGGGGCTAGGTCCGGCTCAAGCTCTGATAGCAGGCATGAGGACCTTGAAGTCCTTGCATTCTCACTCTGTAAGCTAGGTGAGTGGGTTCAGGCTGAAGAGCCACTTCTTGAACTTGCGAACAGCAAAACCGAACTCGACGAACGCATCCTCAGTACGATGCATGCACTCGTGGAAGCAAAGCTAAGGGGTAAAGAGGTTTGCTCAGGCACAAAAGAGGTTTGCTACAGAATATCATCGTAAAATTCTAGGGCCATAGCTCTAGAATTGAATTTTGGGTTGTGGTTATGGTGGGGTTCCGGAGGTATTTCACCTAGTGACAAACTTGCCATGTCCGGCAAACTCACCGTTCGGATACGTTACCCGATGATTCCGCTTTCGATCAACAGAACCTCGGTCATGAAAATACCGTTCATTCATTGCCCGATAATTCCACCTCTGGTCAACAGAATTTCACTGTCTCTGTTGTGATGTGTCTTGCCATCACCATTGGACTATGGTATTGCCATAGTATTGCAGTATGCCTGCCAATGCTGCGATCATAGGATATGGAGTTAATTGGTGGCGTTTAGCATACGAGGCGGAAATTAGGGCTTAGGGCAACACGAACATTAAGGTTCGTGATACAAACCTCATTTAGGCATATTTACTCCCAATACAAGTGCCCCTACATTCAGCGGGATTATGTAGAAGACTGAATTCCAAGACGCACGGCCCCCGGCTTTGTTGGTTGGTAGGTAGGTAAACGCCAACCCGCGAGCGTACCTGAATTTTTACACCTGGGGGACAAAACGGCTCGGGTGGGACTGATTTCTGCTTTAATCAGTCAAGGATAATTGATCAAACTGTCGGATGCCAACCTCAATCGCCTCAAAGAGGGTTTTGCATTCATGAGACCAGTCTTTGTCTTCACAGACAGTTGCAAAGACATAATTTCCCTTCTCATTCCGCGCATGGCTTCGATTTTCTTTGCGACGGTTTCTCTTGCCGTTCGCACGAGTGCATGATCTATACGCTTCCTCAGAACAACAAAGCCAACAGTCTGGTATTCAGAAATTTGGGTAGCTGAAGTTTCCGTCATGTTGTCCAGGGTTGGGTCGTTGGGAGGGTTGAAGACGTGGTGGGGCTCAGCAGATGCTGTCGGTATTGTCTGTCATATGACTGCGGGGCAATTGATATTTCTTTCCACTCTGTTGTTCTTATTTCCGCATCGTCATGCGGCTCTATTCTTCACCTCATGTGTATGACAGATGCCGATACCGATATAGTAATGGACTCGTAACAAGTCTCACACCGCTGCGAAAATGTCGGCTGAATTTGCCCGCCCAGATGGGGTGTGAGCTTGCCACGGATTTCTGTTATCTTGGCATCGAGTTCATCGCTAACAACGCCATACATTCGCATTCGCGAATTCACGAATGCAGCACCTCCGGCAATGGCCTCTACTCGCACATTTCTCTTTCGGCGGCCTAAAAGTTGGACTCCTGAAGATCTCGCAGGCCTCAAAGTGGTCCAACAGTCTCTTCCTCTGACGGAACTCATTGAAGATACTTATCTGCCTAATGATGAGAATGATGGTATGCCGACACAGTTCCTGCTCTTATTCATGCTAACTCGAATTAGGATTCAGGTCTCTTGCGAGCCAGTTTGGCCAGCCAACGAAAAACGAACTTATGAACTACCTACCCATCCGCTCCACCTATCAACATAACCTCTTTGAGCCTGTCTTTCGCTGGCTTCGGCCAGCTGCAGAAGCTGAAAACTTTGACCGAGCCTCTAGATTGGTCTTGTGGACTCTTTTAGGGTGCCTACTAGGACTTCATGGTATAAATGGATTGAGAACGTGAGGCTTACTACCCTTTTAATCGAGAAAATTCTTACCTGGAGAAGATCTGAAAGTCCTATAAAGTTTACGATTCAGCCCCGTGGTGTACAATGTGCTATCAAGTGTGAGGGTGCTCTTTATAAAGATGCTGATGCTGGTAAATATGACGTGCCGTTAGCTACGTTCCTGGTACGAATCCTAGTATCTCTGCTCTTCTCTGCCTGAATCTCACATATTCTGTATAACAGGTTCAGAATGACGATGAGGATCAGCATAATGCAGCCCAAGTATGCAACATTGTTTTGCAGATTCTAGGGCAAGTATTTATTGCCTATAGTCGGGATCCTACGAAGAAATACTATACGGCACTCGTATTATATATCAAACAAGCTACTATTTGGCTTAATACGGCCACCATACCTCGATCATATATGGAGGAACTCTGTAATGACGCGGTATTAAGTGGAAATCTTGTAGTCTCAAGGTCAGAGTCCTATGATTTATTAGAGAGCCATCAACGAATTGAGGCCTTAAGGCTTGTCATTGGTCTTTGCAAGAGTTGTTCGGATAGAGTTTTATGTTCATAGCAAGCGTAAAAGTCCTGCACTACATCAAAGCCAAACAGAACCACGGAGTATTAGATAACTCCAATAACTTCACTGACTAGAAAAAGAGGAAGCTGCGTGCATCAAGCCTATCTCAGAGGCACCGCTTCTGATGTATTCAAGAAGCCCAATAATCATTCTCAATGCTCCTTCTCTCCCTTCCCGGTCTTTCAACTGAAATGGGATAGAGCGTCGGATCCATAACCTCTCATTTTCAGGGACGCTATGTGACTTCATATAAGAAAGATATGTAGTGGTGAAGCGGGCAACTACCAATTTCAAATGGGTCCCATGTATGGTAAAAAGAAACGCTTCTTGGTCTGTCGGTTGGACCAATTCACTAACATTTGCCACAGCATTTCCTAGAAGTTCTGCAAACTCTTGGCCAAGGAGTGAATCAGAATATTTTTCTTCCTCACCAGCAGCTAGGTGGTGGTGTGCATGCCGTCTTTTCGCCTGAGATATGTAAGAAGAATGTTTTTAATTAGATGGAGGTTATACTTACCTCGAATGAAATCAACGGGACTATTCCATGCTTGCTTGAGCCGGTATATGCGTCGTTGTAAGTAAGATAAAGACCTCCATCGGTTTTCACGGTTACTTCTGAATTGGAACCAAAGGAGATTGTCATTGAACGAGCTGAGGGCTCTCTGGAATACCAGTTATTAGCTGTTCTTTAAAAATGGAACTTGAGTACAGACACTGTAGGTATTTTTTGGGCCCAGGTCAATTAAAGTCTTTCCGCCCGACCCTAAAGAGAATAGTACACACGAAATGCTAACTAGACACAGCCTTTCACGGCGCTCCCTCCTTAGCAGCCTACTTCTCGGCAGAAGGACAAATATCGGTGTTGGCCTCACTTTTTGCTTGGCAAAGTTCACGATCTTACTCAGCTTTTGCGGCTTATAACCTGATGTGTGCCCCACCTAACGGATAGAGCTTAGCCTAAAGCTTAATTTTTTCCGTACATCTGCCTTCTCGACCCCTCTCCCGATCTCATCTCAGAAAAAGGCGCGCGATGTCTACCAGCAACTCAATAAGTATCACACCACCCACAGAAGCCCTACTGTCTATAATCGAGACATACCGACAGGATATCCGCGAGGCGGCCGAGAAGACCCAAGAGCGTATTGCGCTGCTGAATTTTCCTAGGGCTCTCGAGGAGGTAGTGAAGGTATATGAAGAGAAGCATCGAGAAGAGGTCATTCTCAAAAACAGTCATATTTGTATTGACTCTAATAGAAGACATAGATTGCGAAAAAGTACTCTGCTGTGCTACAGAAACACGTCCCATCAATATTCGTCTTCAAAAGAGGAGAGAGTCCCCCGACGTACGCGGGATCCGGCACCCCGATACGTGCTGGATTTGTCGTCGTCGTTATTCCTCTTGTCACAATCGGTGATATCGCTGGCAGACTTAGATTTTCCGGCGAAACGATCCCGATATCACTAGAGCCAGGATCGGTGATATGCTTTGCTGCTGGAGCTGGAGGGCACCTTGAAGCAATCGGAAGCGGGGGAGTCGTGTGGGTCCTGTTCTTCTTGGAGTTAAAAGCCTGATGAATGCCAGCTCATCTCCGAGGGAGGGTTTTCTGAGAGTGAGGCAGCTCGTGGGCCGCTTGGCCACGAAATCAAATCCCGAGAACGATCCGTTTGAATTCCCCCTCGAATTGCCGGTAATATATCGTTAGTATATAGATTCCCGTCTCCATCACCCCTCAACGTCATGTCCCCCACATCAAGGGAAAATACATTCTCCGGTAATGCATCGACGCCGTCGGCGTTGAGGGCCCAAGGCCCACCTGTTTGACCTCCTGGATTCCAGACTTCATCTCTTCTCAACACCATGCCCTCCACATCAAGGAAAAATATATTGTCCTCTGGTAACGCATTGCCGCCGTTGGCGACCGGGGTCCGAGGCCCTCCTGTTTGGCCTCCTGAATTCCAATTTCCGTTTCCTCCCAAAGTCATATCTATCACATCATGGAAAAATACATCATTTTCCTGTAATGCATCGATGCTGTTGGTATCCGGGATCTGAGACCCGCTTGTTTGACCTTCGTGAAGGGGGCTATGGCCTACAGACGGTGGTTCCTGCCCTTGAGAGTGGCTCTCCTGCCTCTCCACACCCCACTGTGTATCGTATCCCGCTGCTGCTGGAGTGGCCTGGGAATTAATCACTTGCGATTCCTGGACTTGAGAATCGCTCTCCATACTCGATCTCGCATCTAGACCACGTTCGGTAAGTGACGGCGGAGCTGGAGGACTAGCTACTTGTTCCGCCAGGTGAAGTGATGTGAGTGTGTCGTATCTCACAGATGATAGAGTAGCCTGAGCATCAATCGCTTGTATTTCCTGGGCATGAGAATCGCTCTCCGTACTCGCGTCCGGACTACGTTCGGTAAGTGACGACCGAGCTTGAGGACTAACTACTCGCTCCGTCAGGTGAAGAAATGTGGGCATATCATGCCCTACAGCCGATAGAGTAGCCTGAGAATCAATCGTTTGTATTTCCTGGGCATGAGAATCCCTTTCCGTACTATATGGCGACTGAGGAGGGTTGGCTGCTCGTTCCGTTAAGGAAAGTGACCTGGGCTGGACATTATGTTGCAGCCTATTAGACATTGCATCGATGAGAGACGTGCTAACGGGAAGTTGGACGTTCGGCAGAGGGGGGAGCTGAAGCGCGTTACATATTTGTTGGTAACTATCAAGCTTTAGAAGCCGGCATAATAGCTGTGACGGATCGAATCGACCCTCTCCAAAGTCGAGAGCAGGAGCCCCTGCCTTATGCAATAACTCTACCGTCTTCCGTGCAATCTTCGATTGACGCTTATGGCCCAGCGTCTGGATGTTTTTAAGCCTATAGTCAAGCACTGTCCTATGTCAGATGAGAACACGGTATGGATATTAGATTCGAACTCACCTGCAAACGCGTGGTACACAATAAATGCATTATCACGCCAACGATCCCATAGGCCACTAACAATCATATTGATAAACCGAGCTACTGACTTTTGACGCCGGACAATAGCACGATTCTCCTTGATGCTAGATGTTGTTGCCGGTCGGGCTGGAAGTGATGGACTAGCTAAAGAGACGCAACCAGCAAGAAACCTCATGAACCAAGATAAGGCTATTTGAGTTTCAACTTGTTTATCGGCCAGCAATATTAGCCTTGCTGCGTAATCCACATAGGAAGCATCTTTGTGTAGGTCCAGACCAATAGAGCGAGGCCCGCGAGACCCGCTAGGCATGAGGGCCAGTTGCGAAAGCCCCTTTCGTATAACCTCAACCAGTGCCTCAGCGTTCGCCTGCTCTTCTTCCTCTTGCTGATCCGACGATTTTTTCACGGGTCTACCCTCTTTCTCGATATGCGGACGCTTTCTTTTCTTCTCGTCTTTCTTGCCTGGGGAAGTGATATAATTCCTAAGTCGTTTACTGGCGATAGCAGAGCATGAGGCTTCCGAAACTTGCGAAGGAGCTAAGTCTCTAGTGTAACTGTAACACATTAGAGCGTTCTGTCGAGGAGAAGTGCGTAGCAACTTACCAGCTCTGATCTGAAAAATCCCACCCAAAGAGTAGAAATTTGGCGCCAACCACGTTTGAAACAGTTTTCCTGACCTTTTCATCCGCAACACTCCCCGAGATTGACGAACAGCACAATGCATATCGGTAACGGATTGAATAAACCGTTTGCAGCTCGTGTTTAGGGTGAGTAGAAGGTATTATAGCAATTTCAACGACGGCCTGATGCCTCCCTAATTCAACCAAGAAATAAGTGTATGTTGGCTCTACCTTAGAAATTGAAGGGCGCTCAGTCTGTTGGCAGAAATGCGCTGCGTTGCGCTGCTCTGCCTCATCGAGGATGTGGACGTTGGAGCCGCGCCCGTCCATGATCCGGGTTCACAGGAGTGTTGGGGGATGGGGGTTCAGCACCTTTCCTCCTATACCTGTCAACCAAGGGGGCTTGGCGGCGCAGTGGAAACCGGTGGGGTGACGGGGATTTAGTATCGCGATACTAAATCCCTGTTTTGGACCGTTTAGGCGTAGCGTGACTACAACACCATCACAGAAACACATCGCGCTCGACCCACACTCCAATGGCCGACATACCGTTCCTGGTTCCTGTCATTTCTGTCATTCCCGTCGCTCCCGTCGTTCCCGTTTCTGTTCGTTGACGACGGGCTACACGGAAAGAGATCATCCATATGTCTTGAGCGCGAGGACTGGTGTGGGGTGGTTTGTTTCAGTCTTCAATAATGTTCCTCTCCATTCTACATATATAGTGGTGGTCATCTTGGACTGCAAGGCTGCGAAGTTCTTGAGTTCCCTCTATACTGTGTTGTTGTTGCCTTATTTTGCCCCACGTTACAGCAGATATGTCCCTTGACTTGGTCCCTGGCTCCCGGTCTCGTGAGTTCCCTGACTTGCTGCCCCCCAGCCGGCGATCTAGCGAGTTATTCCCCACTGGCCTCCCTCCTGTACTGCTTCTCAGCCCGCCGTCATCTCCAGTCGCCCGGGAAGCACCTAAGTCGGAATACACAGGCGGTACTTTCGGAGTGGCTCTGGAAGTGCCCAACTCTTGGGAACTTCAGCCGAGCTCCCCAAGGACGGGTCCTGTACTGCTCCCCAGCCCGCCGTCATCTCCAGTCACCAGGGAAACGCCTAAATCACAATGCACAGGCGGTACTTTCGGGACGGCTTTGGAAGTGCGCAACTTTTGTGAACTTCCGCCGAGCTCCCCAATGATGGGTCCTGCGAATAGTTCCTCTTGGTATGCCCTCCATCCTGCACCTAGTAGATAGATTTAACTGGGCGATAGTTTGATGGAAGAGGCTTCTAGGCCCCCTCCTATTACGGAGTTTTTTTGTGCTATCCGTCCTTGGTATGCGACTCGTGTCTCTATCTCCGTTTTCAACTCGTCTGATCTTAGTGGCTTCACAGGCTGCAGGCTGCCGCCGAGTTATTCCTGCAGTACTGTAGGTATACGTATGCAAAATTCTGTAGGATTTGGAGGGGCGGTAACTGCGGGGCACGCTGCTAGCCCGGGTTGAGGATGACTTGTATTTACAATTCGTGTTGGCTAAAATAATTCTTTATTTTATGCAGGCATGGCTTTGGCTCTGCATGCGGCACTCGACAAGAAGCACCTGCAAGCCCTTAGTGTGTTTTGGTCTGTTCTTCCTTTTGGCCCGAGTGATGAAGAGGTTTCTATCTCCGTTGAGGGGGCTCCTAAGCGCTGCTAATCTTACTATGGAGGTAATCAGTCAATCGTTTGTTCATATAAAGCTCGTCTTTTTCGCTCATCTGCTAGCAAGAGAGAGATCAAAAACGCCTTGGAACCCGACGGAAAGCTTGGTATGACCATGGAACCTATAGAGCGTGACGTGAGCTGATAGCCTGCAGTTCACACGACCATACAGCTACTATCACACGACCGCATGGATAGCAATCCTGCTTCTAGTTCCGAAGGCCCCGATCTCGGGGCGATCCACTTATCAACGGGGGCATATGCAGGAATTACTGTAGCAGCTCTTTTCATCGCTGTGCTCGTTCTTGGACTGGTCTGGTAGGTGCACGTCCTTGCATTAGTTTTCTCGTACTAAGTGGGTCAGGTGGAAATGGCACAAGGCTGGAAGAAAAGGAGGCCGAATAGATGATGAAGCAATTTTGAGAGCGGTACTAGGTCCTGTAGGTGGGGGGCCCGCGTATCGAGGATATTGGCTAGATTTGGGCGCTGCTAGCCGTATTTGATTCAAGCCTGTTTGATTTCAATTCAACCTCAATCGATGTACGTTTTCGTGTCAATTCTTCATACGACTCATTCACCAGGGCTTGCACCACCTTACACGCAAGAATACCCAATGTGTCGAGGCGTCCTAGTGAAATTCTAAAGATGCAATCCAATTCCCTTCTTACCCTCGGAGTCTTGGGTACGCTCCACCAGATTCAGGGCCATCACCCCTAACCCGCTAATCGGCTAAAGGGCAGCATTCCATTTAAGTCCCTCATGCCCAAAGGCGTCCTCCAGCATCCAAGATGGCATCTTCAGAACCCCCAGATCGCGCAACCGGAGAGTTGGAGAAAGTGGTAAGAACAGACCTCAACCACTTGAGACCCACACTACCTTCAGCTAATTGAGAGTACAGTCCGAGGATTTCTATCAATCTACTCTAGCCCAGAAGGACCTGATAATCGTTCTGCTTCTTGCTCAAACAGCCATCCTATCGGATCCCGAGCAAAAGGGCCTCCTTCATAAATTCGTGGAGCAACCGGTCGCTAATACCACCAAAAAACTCCACCGATATTTCTGGCATGAAGCTGCTCCGAATATTTCACAATCGTATTCACCACACTTCCGAGCCAGTTTCTGTCCAAGCGACCTAAAAAAACAGTTCGACTATCTCGTCTGGGATCTCGGCCGGAGATCAAACCCCGTAAAAGGGCCAAAGGAGAAACGTGAACTACCACAACGCCGGTTCTCCCCGGTGGAAAACTGGATTATCTACTGTTGTGGTTTGGGGATGCTCCCTTCGGTTGGGGAGTGCCCCACAGCTTTCGGCCACGATGTGGATTGTGCGGAGCTTACCCAGTTGCTTTGTGCCTCGCCTAGATTCCCTAAAGGCATAGATATTGAGCGGGTCAAGCACGATATAGAAGTTATCAAAGGCGTATTCGAAACTGGAAACACGGACTCGGTGAGTAGGTATGTTTTTTCAATGTTCCAGGGCTAATTGGATGCCAGTCCCCAGATAGTCTTGGCCTCCAACCCTCCTCATTACCTATCCAGAAACGGAGGTCCTCTCAAAATCTCCAAGGCACTATGAAAAAGAAAAAATCGGACGATGGATCTAACGCGGGAACTCAATCACCGCTGCTTGGAAAAGCCGGTTCGGAGGAAGGGGGTAAGTTAGGTGAAGCTCAAGTTAGATCTGTGCCTCAAGCTTAGGACTAGTTATCGTGTTTCAGTGGTGCAGGGTTCTCGTGGGAGGGGCAATAGCTCTAAAGAACGGAACTTCATTTTGTTTTCCTTCCCTTAGTGAAGAAATATGTACTTAAGACCAACACAACCCCTTCCGGTAGAATTCTATCCGGGCGTAAACAGCCTTCGTCCCCTCACCCATCAAATCCTAGTAGCCAACATCGAATCTAAGCAAGTCGGCGAGATGTCCAAACTCGGTTGTAACCACTCATTCGAGGTAGTTAAAAGCGACACAACACTGCTATTATGGAACTGCGGCATATGCTGCTCAGGACCGCATTGGTTCATCTACGAATGCAAATTCTGTAAACTCAAGACCTGCCATCCCTGTGCTGACAAGATTGGCGGGCGACCCAATTGAAAATCCCCTAGTGAGTCCTCCGAGAAGATATTTCCTTTTTGGCTAACCTCAAGTTCAGACCACCTTGGGAAACTGCGATATACCAGAATCGGAGATTGTAGAATGGGAATAACACGATGGTAGAGTGGCTCCTAGCACATGGAAAATGCATGATAGAAGGAAAGGCTAGGGGGGTATTAGCTTGTGAGGAAATGGAAACAATAGGTTTAAAGGCGATGGATAGGCTATTTGGAAAAACATCGTGGTGCGGGTGTAGATGTACATATTTCAGCGGAAGCCACATCTCCCGCTCATTAGCGAAAGTAAAAAGGACATATTCGAATGATGTCTTCGGACATATCTGCGTGCCTTTGACAAGCCTAGTATATCCGAATAGTCGTGAACTGGCTGCGAATTTCGGTGTTGAGTATGTATCCAGGAGCCAGATACATTGCTTTTTCCAAGCTCCTGAGAGCGTTATCGATCTTCTCAGTAAGGCGATTGGTAGACTAGAGGGACTCGGGTAGATTCCGAGTGGTAATTTGATTCCTTCAGGGTGCATAGTCAGTCTGCTCCTATGCGGAGACCGCCAATCAAGATATCGCTGACAACTGAACTTAACATCTTGCAGGTCTAGAATTCCCAAATGCCGTTCCCTAGGTGACCTTGGACGTGTCCAAACCAAGCTGCGGATCAGTTGCGTATGACATACAGATAAACCCCCACACACACGAATAATTTGAATCGGACTATGCAGACACCACTTGCACCCTAGAAAAGTGGTGCCAACGTGTCAATTTCCGCTTCATATATAATCGTGTTCATATTGCCTACGTTGTATAAGGGTACAGAGCTCCATCGAACACTCCGGACCCACCTAAACTTCCGGCGACCAAAAACGAGACCAATATGCTCAGCTCAGTACCGGACCGATTTCCACTTTGTATGGCCGTCTGTCGTCTTTTAACTAAGCACTAGCTGGCATGGAAGTAGCGAGAGGCAAAGATCAACCGGAGACCCTATGGGTACTCGACCTCCTCGCAGGGGTATTGGACCGCCGTGGCAAGTGCGAGGAAGCTGTGAAGCTGTACCGAGAGTATTTGAATATGCTCAAACAGGAGGAGAGCAAGAAGGCTCTGGTTGCAAATTGCCGACTCTGCGCTATTCTTCAGAAACTCGGCAATTATAGTGAAGCACAGGAGGTGAGCAAGAAAGTTGTTGAAATGTGCAAGGTCGAATTCGGGAATGACCATAAGGAGACGCTTTGGGCTATCGATATGGATGCCGATATATCAAAGATGCTTCGAAAAGCCACATACGGGTAATCACCGGATGGTTATAAGTCCAATTCCGGAGAATCAGAGAATTAGTGTCATCGATTTGTATCCTGCATATGATTTTCCTCTCTGGATGTACCTGTTTTGTTAGCTGAGATGAGTCCGCAAGAGGGAAGCCTGGGGATCGGGGCAAGGTCCTAAAATGCTTAAACTGAGGAAATGTACACAAATCTGTATGGAGCTTGAGGCAGCATCATTCTTTAGTTATGTCTAGTGGTACTTGAGTCGATTCCGAGCGCTAGTTCGGTTCTTTAACATCCATAGTTAGCCTGCTCCTCCGATGCAGGGACTGCCAATCAAGATATCACCTAGGGTTTCCCGTCTTGCCGGCCCAAAAATTCCAAGAACGCCACTCTCCGGTGACCAGAGCGTATGCCAAGTTGCGGACCTGTCGCATATGACATGCAGATAGTTTCCCCTCCCAGTCCTCCCCTCCCGCGCCCTTCAAAAGGAGATGGGTGGTTCGAAGTATATTATGCGAACACCACTCGCCATCTGGAAAAAGCCAGCCAACGTGCCAGTCTTTCCCTCGTACATATATCCCCCCCGCTTGTATGAGAACGGAGCTCGTCTATCATTCTGGCAGGCAATAGAATATCAGCATGCTTAACTTAAAATTGAACCCATTTCCGGAGCCTAACACACTTCGTTTTCTCCTTTTAACGGGACGCGAATATACCGAGTCCGAAATGCTTGCTACGCTTACACATAATGGAGTTGAGCACCCGGATAGGATTTCTAGCGTGACACGGTCGAACTCGGCGGACTGTCCGGACGTCGTCATGGGGGAGCCCTGTGTTCCTAGTGCAGACTGCGTTGAGGACGCTATGGAGATACTAAGGGCTTTTAATTCAGACTGCGGGCCGATCATCGAGGAGATACTAGGCACTTCTAATGCGGAGCGCGGGGAGGTTATCATGGAGACATCAGGTATTCCCGACGCAGACTGCGGGGAGGTCATCACCGAGGAACACCGGGTCCCCAAGGCAGACTATTGGGAGGTCTTCATAAAAGAATGCCGTGTTGCTAGTATTCGAGATATTTGCTCGAAATTGGGCTGGATTTTGACAAACTGTGAGCTTCTCAACGTTTACCCTATTCGGACGACACTTACTTATGCTATTTTTCAGATTTGTACTCGACACTGGGAAACCTACTGCAACATGGCAGAAACGCAGAGGCGGAATGGACGGGCCGACAAGCACTATCCGGCATTGAAAAAAATAGAGAGAAAGATCACCCAGAAGCCCTATTCGCACTCGACCTCCTCGCAGGGTTGTTGGGCCACCTCGGCCAGTACCTGGAAGCTTCGGTGCTGTACCGAAAGTATTTGAATAAGCTTGGAGAAAGTGAGATCTTGAAATCTCTGGTTGCAAAAAGCCGACTCTGTGCCATGCTTATGAAACTCGGCGACTATCGTGAAGCAAAGAAGGTGAGCACAGAAGTTGTTAGGACATGCAAGAAAAGATATGGGAGCAACAATCCAGAGACACTTTGGGCCGTCAAGGTCGATAGTCAAATATCACAGATGCTTCGGAAAGACACATGAGCAATCACCAGAGGGTTATAAGGTCAATTCTGGGGAACCGACTGTTTGCTTTGCACCGCCATAGATTTGTATTCCGCACATGATTTTCCACCTCAGATCTACTTGCTTTGTTAGCTGGGATGAGTCCGAGAGAGAGAAGCCCAGAGATTAGGACAGAGTTCTAAAGTGCTCAAATTGAGGAAATGGGCACATATCTGTATGGAACTCGAGGCAGCGTCATTCTTCAGTTATGTCATACATCTTGCATGTTTCCGTCGTGCTAGATTACTCTAGGAGGTCTTTCTGAACATCTCCGATTTGTAGTGGTGGCAAACTATCCAGAGAAAAGTTTTTCAATACTTCCTCCGCAACTCCTGTATCAATGCAAATTTGCTGGAAGGCATACAAGATGAGAGTATCTTTTGAGTGCCAACCCGGAATAATACAGGCCAAACTGGCCAGCGTTGTCTCGAAGCGTGTCGAGGAAGACCGACTCCAGGTACACAAGATCAACGGTGTCACCGATTTCCCCCGCCGCTCCAAGCTCTCCCTGAAGAGGTAGATTATGTCTAACAAGAAAGCCGGCCCCCCACCTAGCCTTTCGCCACGAACTCGGAAGACTGCGGGGGCTACGGTTTGCATTGCGGTCGGTGTGCCTGATTCATATTGTCATTCAAGAGAAACGTAGAGCTAGGGATATGCAACTAGAGACTCACTAGCGAACAGCTCCACAAGAACAGCTCCGCTGCTATTTTCATCACTCCAAGTGAAGGCCTCTAGGCTGAGGAACAAATCAGAACCTGTTGCGACCATTCAACATTGCCAGCCACAAGGCAATCGATATCTTTACTCTCACGGGGACCGCCCCAATCGCCGACAGCCCATCCACCAAATATTCCGTGCTTGATGTTGTTTTCAGAAAGAATTTTGTGAAGGCTGATGGCCGCACCATTGAGAGTTTCTTATCGTACGGCGCTGAGGCAGAAAGAAGCTAGGAGATATCGGGTATTCTTGTTTTTGACGTATCGCGGGCTGTGGGCCCTCATAAAGGATAAAACGAAGCTGAAGATATTGGGTTCAGTAATTGGCGCGAATCGGAATGGCTTCAGCTAGTCAGCATCATACTTGAGAATGCAAATCACCCAAGAGATAGGGCGACTCAAGCACTCTCAGCGCTGTGTTCAAGTGTTGTCAGCCTTGAATAATAGGATGGTGAAGGGGTGGGGTTGGTGCATCGAAGACCGGGATTAGCTCTTTGTCGCGTCTTGACACGACAAAACCCGACAGCTATCTCACTGCTTGAGATGGGGCGATGAGAACACCGGAGAGCCTGTACGCAAGCCCATCCTTCAAGCTTTGGTTTGCGTTTCGGGTCGGCTGTCGTTTGGTCGTCGAAACCGCCCCCCGGGCATGTCCCTTCAACGTCCGTCGAGGTCTTGCGGGGTAGAGTGTCGGCTCCGAAGTTGCTCATGGATACCCCTGTCGAGATAGGCAGAGATAGGTGATCGCCTTTGGGGAATGAGCATATTGAGTCTTTGGAGGGGCTGGATGGATGCGCTCGGGGGTGACACACGAGGGACCCCGGATGGTGGATGGTCGTGATGGCAGGAGAAGAGCCAGGCGTGTCGAGACCGACTAGACCACCTGCTCAATACCTGAACGCCATTCCGGAACTAAATATCCACACAGTTAGCCACGAAACATATTCCACAACGAATTCCTATGTTGTAGGAAACACAGGGATGTAGGTACGATGGAGCTCAGCTGCAGCTGGGTTCTGTTTTCGGTGTTGATGCATGAACGATAATCTCTCTATTGGTTCGCGAGCGATGAGCTGCCTATATTTAGCGTATGCAAAAATTGGTAGAAAACGCTGCCAGGCTTGGCACCTCCTTTTCCATAGAGTAGTAGCAATGAATAGCACTATATTGAAGCTTCACTTGCCAGCATTGTGAGACCATTGTATGCTCAAATGCCTCCAAGAAAGCATTCTTCAGGCCAGGCTACTTCCAATTATAACCTCCATAAAATATCTTGAAAGTAATTCCTATGGCTCTCCTTTAGAACCGTCCACTAATACTTGTAAAGCAAAACTAGCCTCAAAGTATAGTGAACTGCAAAACCAAAAGCAATAGTTCTGCTACTCCTGTTCTGCCTACTTTAAAAAGATCCAAGTCAACTACTCAATCTGAGCTAAGTGCTCAAACTAGACTAAATACTCCATTTAAGCTAAATACTCCATCTAAGCTGAATGTTCCATCTAAGCCAAATACTCCATTCAATCTGAATACTATATTTAAACTAAATACTCAAAGCTCCAACAATCAAATAAGAACACTTATATAACTCAAACTTTCAAGACCTCGTCTACAGACTTTGGAACAGGAGAACCCCTCTCCTATTATGATCTAAGTACCACAAGCTGCATTCACAAGCCGCATAAGCTCATCAAAGTCATATAATCCTACTATATAGCTCACAAATCTTGCCCGAGCTCACTAACCGATACACAGGCCTCGATAAAGCCTTACCACCTATAGGCCTTCTCATGGGTCCCATCACGAGCCTCCACTGCTCAAGATATAGCTAGCTGACCTGATCTCATCTAGTATAGCTCAAGGTCTCTTCTAGACCTCCTCTCTTCTTTAGCTTTGTATCGTCAAATATAAGTAGTCCTACTTTGCTTTTCAAGCTCCAGAATCTACGTTTATGACACCTCCTATAAGAGTCAATATATATTTAAATAGTGATACTTATTATTAGTACTTAGACAGATAATCGTAGGTACTTGTGTCCAAAGTATGGTGATAAATATATAAATAAACCTACAAATTAAGTAGTTTATATATATTTATGAGTTTATGGCTATAGTATATATATAATAATTATGTTGAATAATGAAGTTACAAGAAGTATTCTTATTGGTCTTCTTAAGAGATTTATGAGCTGCAAATCTTAGCAATATGAATAATACTTGCTTTACAGTCTAAGCTCTTATGGTCCTGTTACAATTGAGTATCTATAAGGCATTGACAATAAAACTCTCATAATAAGGCTCTCAGTTGCGTCATACTACCCGAACTACTTCCAACTACCAAAAGACTCAATGATATCAAACTTTTATAATGATAACAAGAGCTGCAAGTAAGCAGCTATAAATATCTCTTACAAACATATACTATCTAGTTTATCTAGATAAACAATGGAAATAGTCTCTAATAGACAAAATATCATTACAAAAGCAACATGTCAGAAAAACAATACTACAAAAATAGCAAAGACACCCTATTAATAATATCACCATTATCAATAGAAGTCAAGTTAATGGGCATGAGTTTATATAACAAAGTAACTGGCATAGAGCTAGTAAAGTCATGTATTTAAGCAGTTTACTACCTATAGTAAAATGGACAGTAATTAGTTCTTCTTTTAAATTTATAAAACTGAAAGTATTTCTACTAATTGAGATTGCTTTTTTACTTTTATGATAATTACATTGTCTTTATAAATATATTATAATTGTACTATGTTAAAGCTATTTCATCATTGCTATAAACTATAATATTACTACATATTCTCAAGATCCATGCTATAGTTTTATAGTATTTAGGTTTTGTTAGAAGTAGATATGAGTGGTTACATATGAAAGAAGAACTACTTGATCATATGAAAGATGAAACTTGTATTGTATCTAACTACTATGAAACAAAAAAGAAAAACATTCTTATTATGGATCATGTAATAACCATGCAGTTGCAGACTTCCACTATAACTATGACAGGTTTAGCTTGCATAATTCAAGATATATATAATATATATTGAGAATTGAAAATAGAATTTTTAAAGAAAAAGTTACTAATTAAAACTATATTTCACAAATTGAAGATAAATTTGTTTAAATATAATTATTAGCTAGATCAAGATAGTTATATTATCTTACTGTTTTTCATATATCCAGAATTTCTTATTTTTTTGAAATGATACTCTAAAGTTTTATTGATAAACTATATATATAAAACTAATTACTTTTATATACCTCTTCTTGATATTTTTAGTAATACAGAATTACATAAAACATTTTTTGCTGCTTCCATATTCTTATTAGAAAAGACTAAAGAAAATTATACTTTAGCATTAAGAATACTTCATAGTATAATGCAAACCCATAGTATTATTACTCCTAAAGTTATTGTTACTAATAAAGATCAAGGTCTTATGAATATTATCTCCTTTATATTTCTGCAATCTCATAATCTTTTGTATGGTTGGCATATTGTTATGGATCTCTGAGAGCTTGATACAAGCAATGTTATAACAGACTGTCAGGGGAATAACTTAGAGTTGCTTTGTGTGCAGTTGTAGCTAAAATGTCTGTATTGTAACTAGGGTGCTATCACTGAGGATCTATCTTAACTAGATACATGGAGGTGGTTTATATATCTGCTCGGAGTCCCTACTATAAGTTGTCCTGGTGAGTTGCGTCCAGCGACTCATATATGACGCTCTTGAGTCGCCCTTATGAGTCACGTCTGGCAACATAGTCTGGCGCCACTCCTGATTTGCCCTGGTGAGTCGCCCCCAGCAACTTATACCCACGACACTCAGGGTGGTCTCTCTATTGGGTGTCGGTCTCGTCAAATACCCAGTTGGTCCTGATGTTCTCTATTGTACGGTGTGATACTAAGTACATTCGTAACACATATAAACCACCTCCACAGTATCTGGGGTCCCATTATTATTATTATCATCATCACCATAGCACCCTCCCCCCACGAAGACCATCCTGTCGGGTTCCATCTTTGTTTCGGAATTTCAAGGCCACCGGGGCCTAGAGAAATATATTCAATAATATCCATTCCATCAGCGCACCCCAAGGTCGCATTTTATGACGGTTGCATCGCATTTTATTATTTAACCCCAAAACAAGTAGTAAGGAGGTGGCATTTTAAGACCTAGGAGGTACTACTATCCATATTCCTGAGCTTTCGCTGTAGCGTAAATCGTCCATTATTCCTTGCAGACGAGTAAGAAAAAAGGGAAAAAATCACTTGAAAACAACCCAACCATAACCCCATAATATCCCAACTCCTGATCGGACGCATAGCAGTTTTCATAACCCAAGCGCCGCGTGGCCGTGTGCGTCAAAATATGTATCCTTCGTCCAGACTCTAAAGGCGTAGAATACCAAATCAATCCCAAGCGGTATCAAGATCCACATAGCCATGATGCTCTTAACATTTACTGGGCAGTACATCTCGCCCTCCAGCGTGAGATAGCTGGCAAAGAAGAGCCAGTTTCCGATGTTGATAATGAAGCTAGACAGGACGAACAGCGCGTACAGAACGCGAAACTTGCCGCTTGTTGTGGTTAAGGGTTCTTCCCAGGCGGAACGGCGCACGATGTTTGACCATAGGCCAAGATCATTGTCTTCTGTGACTAGGGCCTTTTCGCCTTTCTTGTTTTTCCCGCGCTTTCGCTGGATAGTGTTGATGACTGACGAAATCATCTCGATCAATGCGATTAGGGGCAGAAGGCAGATGAAGATAGCGATTATCATGAGCGTAAGTGTCCAAATACATAGGCCACCAATGAGACTGGCCCAACCATCATCACTCTTCCGACGTTTCTTATCCTTGTTATCGGAAGCCATAGCCATCGACACCAGAAACGTTATGATCAGTACGGCAAACGCGGGGATACAAGTCATGATCGCGCCCACTGCTAGGTTTTTCAGACCGGCCACTGGTGCTGCGGGATTATCTGGCGGGTGGTTGACGAGGCGGAAGTATTTTGAAGCAACATTTGTGCCAGCAACGAAGGACAGCATGCCATCGACGCAAAGCTCCGCCAGGCCCTGCTGTGACCAGGGCTCGAAGATGCCCAGGGCGCCTATGAAGGGCGCAGGACGCGGACGAACAACGTAGAACGATATTTCGGCATTGAAAGAGGATGACGCAAAGTGACCGGACTTGTTCAGGACAAGGACGGTGAGGAATGCGACGAGGACTTCGCGGCCAATAGATTGCAGGAGGCGGGTGGCTTTGAGGGTGTAGCGTTTCTCGCGGACCCAAGGATTGAACTTTGGGAGGTATCCGGCCGTGTCGGGCAAAAGTCGCTGGATGAAGTTGAACCTTTGTCGAGCCTTATAGAGGAACGTAGGCCAAATAAGGATAGGTAAGAGAGCCCCAATGATGTGCCGGAGAATGTGGATTCCCTGTGTGGCAAGATAGGTATTAACATTTGGGCACGTCTGGGCTCCGGTGTATCTCTGGATTTGGGGCAGCCAGTCGACTTTGACAGCGTTGTTGGATACACATGGTGAAACATCGTCGGGGGACTTCTGGAGGGTGCAACGAACGTATTGGATTGCGCTGATACTGTTAGTCAATGTTTGTGGGCTGGATGGCAAGGGCTCTGTTTTCATACGCTTCAGTTTGGCATAGGGTGTATTGATTGGAATAGCCAGCACCTGTGTTGTTGAAGCAGGTGCTGTTGAGGCGGCTGAGATCGTAGGAACAGGTCGTTTGCAAGATCTGTAACGGGTTTGGATAAGTTAGCAATTAACGCGGCATCATTACTTTCGCAATCTCCAAGTAGATTTGAGGATGGTGTGAAATAGCGGCTCACCGGCAAGAAGTCCGGATAGTGGCAATCTGAGCTTTCCTTAATCGTGACGGGGTCTCCGATAGTATAATTGGGACTATACGGGGTGTAGATGTCGTGCAAGCTATTCTCCCATAGACTGCCGAGCCATGATAAGTTCACCCCGCTCTAAGATCTTAGTGCTCGGGTAGAATTGATAAAAAACCTGCTTACTGCGTGATCAAACAGGAAGCTGTTTGGTTTGCGGCAAGAAGCCTATCGGCTGGGGTAATGGAATTTGTGGGACATATCTGCAGGACATCGATGTATTTCCCACAGGCTTGATAGGCGCTCTAAAATTTCGCGGAGTTAGAGGTCCTTTCATTGTACTGGGGGAGCTGGAGGGTGGGGCGCACGTTGAACAGGCCTTCAGTAGTGTAGTTGCAGCTGGAAGGTAGAGTGAAATTGCTTCCTCCGTATCTCGCCATGACCGGAGCAATAGCGGAAGGTTTAGTCCCTGAAAATAAGGGCGAAAAACGACGCAGGCTAGCTTTCAGTAGCTTAAAGCCGGTTAAACGAGCAAAGCAGCAGAGTCGGTGAGCCTAAGAACTGGCCCTGGGCGATCGTCAATCGGTCACCCGCCGCGGCGTCCATTATGTATCCCAAAAGCGCCGCGGCGGTGCCCCTTAGCGTACCGCCTGGGGAAGTGAAAATGAGACAGCCACCAATTTACCCTAGGGCTAAGACCGTAATAGCGCGGCCAATAAGACCATATGCCATGGCAACCCACGCCCCCGGAGCGATCTTCGGGCCCCTGTTCCACGCATCTGGCATCGTGGCGCTTCTAGGCCGGTGAGCGGGCAGCACCCGGCGCTGGGCGCCACAGGAGTTCTGGGGCCGCCCCGCGACGATACTCCCGGCGCCAGCGGAGAAGGCCGTGCGGCAAGGTGGTAAAAAGGAGGAGTTGGCGCCCTAGGTCGCTCGGGCACTATGCAGTAGCCTGTCGCTGGCTCGTCTGTGGATGTAATATCCTGCAGGACTCTGCGGTGCTGCTTGCATCGCATAGGAAGCGCTGTGGGCGAGCAAGACGCAGGTTTCTGTTGTCCTGAGAGGCTAGGAGATCATTAGCACAACGACAACGCTTAGTACTGCATTCTTTCTTACAAGAGCAACTAACCCGCACTTGAGTAATAGCTGACTCAAGTTCCGCAGCTTTGCCTAAACCAACTTTATTGAAATTGTCTAGAATTGTAGCGGGGCCTGAGGTTGGCCACAAGTGCTCGGGTTCGTGCTCGTGGTACGGGGAGCCGCACCTTGGCACTGTGGGTATCTACGCCGGCAGCAATTAGCCTAGTTTGATCGCATGAGCTTGGCGATACAAGAATAAAAATGCGCCCTGCACTTACTCACCCAGGTGACGCTGCTTTAGCAGGGTGAGCAGGGTGCTAACAATGAGGCTCTCGTAAGGAGGCTCTCAGCTATATCAGACTACTCAAACTGCTTCTAATTACTGTTACGAGCCTTCAACCTATGAGCCTCTGATCTAGCCTCTATGAGCCCTACCGAGCCGCATGAGCTCATTGCCAGACCCACAAACCTCATGCAAAGCTCTTGAATCTCTACATAAGCCTTAATCATAATGCAATACTCTATACAGATCTCAACTGTGCTTACTACCCAACGGACCTATGAATAGGCCTCATTATAAACCACTACTGTTTGTAATATAGCCAGCCAGCCCAACCGTGGCTGGCATGGCTCAAGACATTTGTGGTAGGTTTAAAAACTCTCTCTTCTTATGTATATGAACATGAGATCTCCTTCTACATCTCCTCTCCTCTTTAGCTTTAAATCATCGAATAGAAGTAGTCTAATTATGCTTTCTAAGTACTTAGATTCTACATTTGTGACAGCCTCCATGAGTTTCATCAAACTGTATAAGCTTATTATCAGATCTATGAATCTCATACAAGCTTTTAAACCTCCACATAAAATTTATTTATAAACCTCAGCGCAAACTCTACTCAAGCGCGTAAACCTCTATGTGGACTTCAATCATGCTTATCATTTAACGGATCTATGAATGGAACTCATCGTAAACTGCTACTATTTGTAGCATAGTCAGCGAGCCTAACCGCAGCTTGCATGGCTTGAGTGCCTCAAGATGTTTAAACTGTGGGTTCGAGACCTTCTTCTTCTCATATATATAAATGCAGGGTCTCCTTCTAGACTTCCTCTTTTCTTTAGCTTTGAATTATTGCATAGAAATGTAATGGGGCATAAGCTATATATGTTCGTGTTGACGGGTTAGTGCATAGGGTAACCTAAGAGGGTTATTGAACCGCACTCTGTAGATAATTATCTTGCTATCCCCAGGAACAAGTGTTACAATTGTATATAGAAACCTGTAGAAACTTGTAGGCAAAGCAAGTAGGACAGAATCAACCAGAGATGCTGGAACTATTATAATAGTCAGGAGTCTACTTTGAGGCTCATGGAGAGAGACTCATAGTCATGTGGAGTGAGTCTGCCCAGGAGTTTGCTAGGGAAGACTCAGCAAACAGATTCATAAGTCCGCCTCAAGAGTCCGCAAAGGGAACTCAGTAAACAGACTTACTAGTTGAAGCATAACACCTATATAAGAACCTATAAGGCTTGTGTTATGAACATAGATGATAGGACCTAGACGGGTGGTCGTAGGTGCTCGGGTTGGGATGCGGTTGTGACCGTACGACGGAGCTCCGAACTATGAGGTTCGTACGGGTTCGTGGTTCGTGTACGGGGTTCGTATTGTATGTAACTATTCTAGGCGTGTCCTATATACAACAAGTGTGTTGACCGATGAGGTTGCAAGAAGCATCCTCGTCGGTCTTCTTAAGGGGTTCGCGAGCCGCGAACCTTGGCGGTGCGAGCAAGGCTCGCTCCGCGGTCCGAGCTCTCGTGGTCCCGTTACAATAGATTTCAGGTGCTCGGAAAGCAAGATAGAACTACTTCTATTTGATAATTCAAAGCTAAATAGAAGAAGAAATGTAGAAAAGAACTTCGTGCTTATATATATAAGAAAAGAGAGTTCTTGAGCCTACCATGAACATCTCAAGCTATACCAGCCGCAATTGAGCTTGCTAGCTATACTACGAATAGTAGTAGTTCATAATGAGACCTGTTTGTAGGTCCGTTGGGTAGTAAGTATAGTTGAGGTTCGCGTAGAGTCTTACATCATAGTTAAGGCCTATATAGAAGTTTGAGAGCTTTGCGCGAGGTTTGTATGTCTGGTGATGAGCTCATGTGGCTTGGTGAGGCTTGTAGAGGCTAGATCGGAGACTCAGATCAGAAGCTCGTAACAGCTTATAGATAGAGAAACCTCAGTGATCACGCCTTAGTTCCAATATACATTATTCAAGCTAAATCAACTGCATATATCTTATTCTTATCAAGTTCCTGACGGCTTATTGTTGCAAGTGCTAGACCATGCTCTTAAGATTTGTAGCAGCAAGGCTGTTACAAATGTAGATTCTGAGACTTTGAAAGTAAGATAGAATTACTTCCATTTAACGATATAAAGCTAAAGATAAGAGGAAGTTTAGAAGAGACCTTGAGTTTATATATATATAGTCTAATACGTTTGAGCTGTGCTAGATGAGATTAGGCCAGCTAGCTATATTACAAGCAATAAAGGCTCACAATGGAACCTATAAATATGCTTGCGGGTGATAAGGTTTCGTCGAGGCCCATATAGTTATAAGGTACTAATAATAAGGCTTTTAAAGGAGGCTCTCAGCTGCGTCGAACTGCCCAAACTGCTTATGGCTTTCAGAAGGCTCAACAATATTAGTCCTCTGCAATGATGATAAGACTGTAAGCAAGCAGCCACAAGCATCTCCCACAAGCATATAACATCCAACTCATCCAGATGAATGACAGAAACAGTCCCTATCAGATAAAGACATTGCTACAAAAGCAACACACTATGGGGATGATGCTACAGAAATAGTAGAGACATCGTATTGATGATATCGCCATTACTAGTAGAGGTCAGAATAATGCATGTATAGCTATGAGGCAAAGTAGCCGGCTTAAAGCTGGTAAAACCATGTATTTAATCAGCCTAATGCCTGTAATAGAATAGGCAGCAATTAGTTCTTCTTCTAAGTTACAATATTGAGAGCACTTCTACTAATTGCTTCTTTACTACAATAATAATTACATTATCTCTATAAATACATTACTATTGTGTCACGCTGGAGTTACTCTATCGTTACTATAAGTCGTCACATTACTATTGTAAGGGTTGCTTCCCATAGGGACCCCTAGGGTGGTTATGGCAGTGTGACGCTGCCCAATTGACTTGGGTACTGTTTGTTACGAACCTCTGATCTGAGCCTCTGATCTAGCCTCCATGAGCCGCATGAGCTCATCACCAGACCTACAAACCTCGCGCAAAGCTCTCGAGCCTCTACACGGGCCTTAACCATGATGCAAACCCCTACACGGACCTCAACCGTGCTACCTAACGAACTTACGAACGCCATGAACCACTACCACTCGTAGTATAGCCAGCGGATCCAACCGCAGTTGGCATGGCTCGTGACAGTTCGCGGCAGATTTGAGAGCTTTCCCTTCTTATGTATATAAACGCGAGTCCTCCTTCTATATCTCCTCTCTTCTTTAGCTTTGAATTGTCGAATAGAAGTAGTCCTACCTTGCTTTCCAAGCGCCCGGAATCTATGTTCATGACACTTAGGTTATTTATGCTTTCTTCATTTTTAATAATACATCTATTAAAACAATTCTCAAATATATCAAATATCAATTTCTGATGTAATTAAAGCACTCAATTCATAATAAGGTAAATTAGAATTTTTGTGAATAAATAGATCATATAATTTATTATGTATTTTCTTAGTAATAATATATGAATATCTATTTTATTATCTTATTATATTATTGTTATATATAGCATCAAGTTGGCAGGTTTGAGCAAATGTTTAATAAGAGATTTTGTACTTTTCAGATATTTATCTATAAGATCAGCCAATCAATCAAAGTTTATAAATTTATATCATTAATATTGGAGTCAATTCTGAACCTATCTTACATCTAATTAATGATTGTGGATATGATTAGAATGGTATTGTTAAGATATATATATACTTTCTGCCTTCTACTGTAATAGTCATACTTCTAGTTATATCATAAATGAAAATAGTAGTAATGAATAAAGTTTCAAACTCAATATTTACCAACTATAGAAGGAGAAATAGATATGAATTTAAATTATTTAGTAAGTAAAATATTTGCCATATGTTATATAATACTATGCCTCAGTAATGTGAGGGTCCAGGCGGTTGGCTGTAGGTGCTCGGGCTTGGTACCGTTTAGACGGACGTCTCGAACGTGCTACGAACTAGTGGTTCGTATCGGTATAAGGTTCGGGAGTATGTACGGTCGGAATATTCTAATAGTAGTCTATGTACAATAGGTGTGTTGACTGATGAGGTTGCAAAAAGCATCCTCGGCGGTCTTCTTAAAGGGTTCGTGAGCCGCGAACCTTGGCGGAGCGAGCGTGGCTTGCTCCGCGGTCCGAGCTCTCATGGACCCGTTACAAGTAACATGCCTCATTTATCTATAGAAATAATCCATTCTAAAAGAGTTGTTTTTCCTGCATCTATAAGTTTGCAATTTATAGGCTAAAAAGCATGTCACGTGACATGCCCATAAATATAGTGTTTTAATGTTGAATATGGTATATCATAAGAACTTACAGCAGCTTAAAGGCTTGAAAATTGACCTCTTTGGAAAGCTTGAATAACAAGAGCAATCCTGCCTTCTTGATTTGTTGCTGTTGACATTTTTGCTGAAAACCGTGTTGCTTGTTCATGCAAATGGCTCGCCTGCTTATAGAATACGTTATACTCCATTACTGATTATATAAGCATTCTGTATGGGCTGTAATAGGTTTCAAAATTTGAGTATCATTAATGCCAGTCATGTTATCATTGAAACCATTCTCTCAAGCCTTTTTAGCTACTTCTTCAAGAGTTCTTTTCTTTCCCATCATGTACTTTCAGTCCGATAGTTGCAAGACGGTAAGATGGTTGAACTGTTGAATGGAACTGTCAAATGGTTGCACTGTTGGTTGATGTAAGTCAAAGATGGTTTTGAAAAGAATAGCGATATGAACAGCAAAAAAACTTTCTGCTGAGCACAGGAAGTAGCAGTGACAGCAGCAACAGGAGCGATAAAAAGATTAGCGCGCGGAAGTAGCAGCGACAAGCAGCGATAAAAAGAGTAGTGCACTAAAGCAGCAGTGACAGCAGTGACAGAAAGAGTAGCACATGGAAAGTAGCAGTATATAGAATAACAGTAACAGGCAAGAAGGGGCGGCTTTTTAGGGGATGTAGAAAACACCATCACGAAACAGCTTCCGGGGACCCAGGGTTGGGAACGCATACCCCCATCATCAAAAGTTGATGGCGCGAAATGAAAGCAACAAAACGCTTGCATGGGTAGGTGCACGATGAGTGTGTGGGTAGTGAGTCATGGTGTTAAGCAAAGGTAGCGGAAGAAAAAAAAAATTTGATTAGTGGTAACACTAAGAATTATACTCAGATTGTAGCATCATAGTATATTGGTGTGGTACTTTTTCCATTCTAGTGGGTGAGCAGTTGCCGCTCGATCACCCACGAGAGGTGAGCTTGCCGCCTTGATCACCCACGAAGGGTGAGGCGAGGTGAAGGTGATATGTGATGCCTTGCCTGCGATGTTGAGGTCGGCAATAACTGCCCTATAGCCTGATTCACATGGGTGGGCTATACTTGAACCATTGGCTATGAGGAATAGGTGGCTGAATAAATCGCAAGGGTACCATAGAAGGATACTGCTCAGTTAGTGGGTAGATGGATGATACTTGTTAAATGAAGCATCGTCGACTTCCACCAAGTAAAACTATTCCAAATCAAAGCTAGTTGTACGATGCAAAGCAGAGCCCAAAAAGCCCCTCCAATAAAAGTGCTCAGCCCTCCCCAAAGTGTTCGACCCCCTCAAAGAATTCGACCCCCCCCCAAAGAATTCAATCCCTCCTAAAGAATTCCGCTTCCACCCCCAGGGTTTATTACTCACCACTAATTATTGCAGAAAACACGCGATACTCTCACTTCTACTCAATAGCACTTAAGGATCCTAAAATTGATCAATGAATAAATAAACCTCTTGCTGACCATATTTGCTGTAAAATTGCGCTGCATCTCTACTTGACATACCCCAAAAATTTTAATATTTTTTTATTCTATATCTGATTTTAAAGTCATTATTAACGTAATAGACAGTGAGTTTGCCGGACTCCACGAGTTTGCTGCTAAGCGAGCACCATAACTATCCCACCATGCTGAATTTTGGCAAAGTTAATTCTTAAGCTATGGTCCTAAAATTTTAATAGGAGCTAGCCTAGTATATAGATAATTAAAAAATAAAATATTGGACTAATGCATAAAGAATTGATAATAAGGTGAGGCAATCCCCTGGGTGACCCCCTTTTAGCATATCTCTCTCTCTAAGTTCAGGGCTGAACTCAAAACTAATAGTATCAATTCCAGCTACTATAAGAAGGTCAAATAGACCCTATTAGCGAATTTGGGAAAAAATATAACTCATTGGCTGCAAAGGTGCAAAAGTAATAGGGTGCTACTGAAGGAGTTAGGGCTAGCATCTACAAGAATATGCAACTAGATATGTATCTCTTCGCTTGTCTCTCCAACTCTACAATGCCAGCACATATATATATATGATCTGTTCTATGGTCAATTTCACTTGTAGATTCGCATGATGGCTTCAGATTTTTCATATCTCCTTTTCTTCAAAAGTTATAAACCCACAAAATTGTTAATATGCCTTTTAAGTAAGATAAAGACTATGAGAAGAGACTACAGGCTGCTCTCAAGAAACTGAGCTTCTAACCAAAGCTTTCCCTTTCTTTAACAGCTAGGAGATTCGATGTGGCAGAAAGAACCCTACAGGATAAAAAGAATGAAAGGAGATAGTATTCTCAAAAAGTATATTTTTATGAATCCTTCCTTAACTCTTAACAGGAGCAAGCATTGGTTTAGTGGATCTGTATGCAAGATGATAGAGGTATCCTACCACACTTAGATCTTATCAGGAATAAGGTTCTAGCTACAATATAGCAGTCATAGCCTAAAACCTGCTTGAGAAAGCATTGGTTGGATATGTTATCAAGCACCACTTAGAGCTTCAAATCAGGTTTAGCTAGTACTTGAAGTATCAGAAAAGTGCTGCTAGCAACCTTAGAGTACTGGAGTATCACTTCAAGCTGTTCTATAAGGTGCTAAAAGAGTATAAGATTAAAAAGGTCAATATCTAGAATATAGATGAGAAGAGCTTCCTATTAGAGATATTAACTAAGTATAAGGTAATCTGTAGGAAGGGTAGGAATAATCCTAAATATATGCGGGATGGAAATAAAAAGCTGATCACTGTCTTAGAGTGTATGTCTGCTGAGGGGGTAGTACTGCCCCTTTTAATAGTTATAAAGGAGGCAAATCACTATGTAAGAATACATATAAGGGGTCAAGGAGGTCCTGGATGGGTTTATGAATATTTTCTTAAGGGTTAGACATCAAATGAGATTGGATTGGGATGGTTAAAACAAACTTTTGAGCCTAGAATGCATACTGAGTAAGTTTATTTCTTTCCCCTTATATCCCTCCTTCTCTTACTACCAACTTTATATTACACTCTAGTCTCCTATAGTTAATATTACATATAGAAACTCTCTTGAATGGCGACTTCTTCTTCTGGATGGCCATAAATTGTCATGAATGACTAATTCTGTATGTCTGGAAAGTGTAGGTAGAGTAGATTCTATAACGACGATTCCAAGCTATAAGATAAAGGAGGTTTGGGAGGTGTGCGAGCTATATACTCGGGTACAGGCATAAGGGATTGCTAGCGTGGAAAAGCAAATACTAAATACAAAAAAAATAAATCTTCCTTTCTACCACTTTGTTGGTCCACCCTTCGCAGCAATAACAGCCTGAATACGTTCTGGCA
>JAJDFF020000162.1:0-71268 GCA_021527025.2 Geoglossum cookeanum
TGGGGCGGGTGCTGGTGCTGGCTCGGGGGGGTGTGCCGTCGGCCTTGGGGCTAGGGAGAGGAGGGCCGAGGCGGTGGGTTTTTTTTTTTTTTTTTTTTTTCTTTTTTTTTTTTTTTCCATCACTTATCAATTGTCATTCAATCCGTCATTGCGAGTTGGCCTACACACAGAAAATAAAAGAAAGTGGTGCAACTGATGAATGGTGAATTTGTTCGTATAGGAGCCGCCTCGGGTCCAGGATGCTAAACGACGCGATGACCGAGAAGCACCAGCTGCGAAAGCTCTTGGATGAAAGGGGGGGATACAAGGGGGAATACAAGAGAGAGAGAGAGAGAGAGAGAGAGAGTTGATGGCTACAGAAAGGGAGACTTTTTTTTATTTTAATATATAATTCTTTCGCATCTATGCAGCAGGGTGGGCGCTTTATCGGGCTCAAGACATCCCACAAGGGACTATATATAATACATGTACAAGAAATTTTTTGGTTTTGGCCAGTGTCCCAAATGCTCCGCGCGTTTTTCCCCTTCTTTGCCCCCCAAACGTTGGAATGCCAACGGCGATGACTATACCATCTATGTTTGCACGATACCATGGATACAAAGTCCGTCTCTCTCTCACTAAAGAAAAGAAAAAAAAAAAAAAGAAAAAATTCCCAGTTGACCTCCTAAAACTGTGAAACGCGGCAGTGCGCTTTAGCGTCCTGTAAGCGGCTGGACGTGCCTGTGCAGGTTCTTTGACCATGGAGGCAACTTTCGGTCACGTTCATAAAGAAGGCCGCAGTTGTTACAGAGTGTCTGAGAAAAAAATTAGCAGGCTTGGCAAAACACACTTCTCCTCGCTGGTCGAAAACATACTCTTGGGCCTTGTGGTCCGTCTCGGACAGTCCACACGGCGGTTCCTGGCACCCTACAATGTGCACACTTCCACGTATTCCGCTCCCTATCACGGCTTGTTAGGATAATCCAACTAAAAAGCAACGCCGCAAGAAGCACCTACCAGTCATTCAAACCCCCACCTCCGCCGTAGCCAGCAACGCCTCCAGGCCCAACATCCGGAGTCCCCCTTCCGCCAGGTGTTCCTGATCTCCCAACCGGACTCAAGCTTCTAAACCTTCGCTTCTTCTTGCTCCGTTCTCCTCTGCCCATAGGCGTTTCTGAATTTTCGGGATTATCGAAAAAGCCACCGGGAGTGTTTTGTGGCATTCCACCGGCCATCCCTGTTGAGGAAGAAAATCGAGCAGTTTCCCTTCGCAGTCGCCGTATCTGCCTCTCACGGTCGCCCTCACGCTTCTCTATTTCTTCCTTTGACAGAGTCTCAACCCTTGGCTCCCATTCATCAGCCAATTGTTCGTTGTCAAATCTCCAGCCAGCCTCCTGACCATCAGCCGCAAGGTTATCAATCTCCCCGCCGTATCCATTCCCCCCTACCAAGCCGCCGCTTTCGCAGGCCTCCTTCTTCAAACGAAGTACAGCCTCATAGATTGCATGTGTTACAGCCGGGACCCACTCCCCAGCTAAGCCCAAATCTGCGCAGGTACGTTTAACAAACTTTTCGGCCGAACCCGGTGGATGCAGAAGGGACCACTCGAATTTGTCTGTATAGAGTTTATTAAGTAGATTAATGTTTAGAGTGATGATACAGCGGTATGTATCGTCTGGGTTGTGCTCATCTGACTCTGTAGGGGGGAACGGGGTGGCTGATGCAGTGACACCATTGGTATGACTCGTAGGCAACGCATGACTATCCATCTGTGGCACTCCATTTGTGGCCGGAGTGGCAGCGGCGGTTGGTGCAGGAGTCGAAGACTGATCGCGCGACAGCGATGCCCGAATTGTCTTGATGGCGTTGCCGTTGGTTGTCGTACCGTGTGTGGAGTGAAATAGAGGATGTAGTGCTACACCGGCATACTCTTCAAGCTGTGTTCTTATTTGGCTGCTGATCTGGGCTGCTGTAGTTGTCGAGTTTGGCAAATCCAGGTCGTTAACCAAAACTTGTGCAAACTGATCCGGCGTGATGAGCGTCTCGTGCAGGTTCCAAAGAAAGACATCCTTTAATCTATATGGAGGTGTTGCCTCAGGTGTCTTGTAAGCTGGAAGTGCTGGGTTGATGCCAAAATCGGCGGCGTTGGAAGGTAGTGGTAGGGCGGGTGCTGGGGTAAATGACGGGATGTCGAGATCAATGCGAATTGGTATCAGTGTAAGAGGAAGAGAAGTTTGCGCATGTAGCTGTATATCCGTCCTGCCCAGTACGGCACTAGTTAGCATGCTCCACCGCAAAGCCAGTTGAAGGATTCCGGTGCGTAACAGTCGACTACATACTTTCCGAACTTGGGCCGACCCATCCAATCTCTCCAGACTCCTTGGGTATCCACGGGAGCCTTCAGCTCCTTCCCCAGCTTATCAGCCGTAGGTCCTTTATCCTGTTGAAGTTCGTCCCGCCTCAAACTCCTCAAACCGGTGGGTCGCCGTGGGCCTTCGCTCTCGTCAAAATCGTCATCATCATATGCATCTTCAGCGTAACTAATGACGGTAGTTCCTCGTTTCGTAGTCCGCGAAACCGGAGCATTCTGGTTTATCGTAGGTTGGATAACGGGTGTGAGTAAAGAGTTCCCATACGTCCTCAGACGCGGTGCGTAGCTCGAAATGAAAGCTTGTGGAGGCGGCATTTCGCGGCGATGCGCGCGCTGGAGTTCAAGACACAGGAGAATTGTAAGCTTTCACCGCCAACCCGAGACTTGAGATGCTTTCTCTTCTCCGGCTCTACCCCAAAGCTCTGCGTGTCCCTGTCTAGAGACACAGCTCTTAGGCGTCGGAAGGAGTGTTTGGTCGTTGCAAAAGGTGTACGGTGCACCAGTACTAGGGAGCGAGAGGTGGATCCGTCTTTCGTGCTGTGGCGAGCAGGAGCCAGGCCCCCAAATTCCCATGAACCCGCAGATGTCCTATTGCGCGTTGGTTGATTTGTCTACGAACATGGATTACTTTGCCCTATCAGGAGCGAAGAGGAAGAGGCTCCCTGTTCTGCGATGCTGATCATGTGACACCAGCCCTGCGCCCTGCGGTAAAATTGGGCGTGACCCGTCTACTCTATATGTATTGCATGTGCGGAGTATGTATCACCACTTTGCGCACTTGACTATGGATGCATTGTCTGTATATACTGTACATGAAGGTGTTCTCCGCCGTCTCCCTTGTCTATCCTCATTCGGTATCCATGCGGCTCCCATCACCATTATCTTCCTGTATTCCCTTCTTCACCCCTTCTAAAAATGCCTCTACAGCCTCGCCCCCCCCTAACGGCATACCTCCATGATGCATGAACCCACCGTTCTTCACTTTCACTCCTAGTGCCTCGCAAATGCTGGGCAATCCTCCGTCTCGGAGTGCTACCGTTAGACTCCCGAGACTCTGAATAAACTGTGGGGACCGAACGACTTTCCCGAGGATCTCTTTCTTCTCTGACAAACTCAATATCCCGAGTGCTGCCTTTACGCCTTCCGAATTAGGCCCTATCGCCCATGTGTCAGCGCCCTCCCGTGTTAGTATTAGTTGTGGTGGTAGATGGGATAGTAAGATGTCACAAAACGCATCGTCTGCTGCTTCGATAACGGGGAGCGTCGCTGGTGGGGATAGTAGGTCTGGAAGTGTAGTGAAAGCCTTGTCCTGGGCTTCCTGCAGCTGAGCGCCGCCACTCTGGCCACCTTTAAGGGAATTGAGAAAATTTTGTACAATTTGTGAGGCATCATCTGTCGAAAGCGACGCCCTATATAAAACGGCAGTCAGCATATAGCCTATATATTAGAGCCCATGGACTTCAATGCGACCATAAGGGGTATTCAGAATACTAGATAATAGGGCATCTAGGAGAAAAGGGCAAAGCAAGTACTATTTGTTTCTTTGTACATCTCAAGTATACTGGAAGCATGATACTCTGCCCTTTCTCCTCCTTGAACCAGACCCACTGGGATGCTACCTGGTGACCACTGTGTTGTAACGCTCCGATGAAATTTGCCGCGCATAAGGCATACACAAAATTAAGAAAATGACCTACGCTCTTGCGCCATCAGCGCCGCCCTCCCGAGCTTCCTCTCCCTCTTCCCTGATGTCCCCACCAGTAGCCCCAGGGCCCGCTCCACCACTACCACCTTGGTGGTGGCCCCCAGGATGCCCACTGTGTTCAACGTCTTCCATCGGTTCGTCTTCATCGGGATCCTGATCTTGGACTTGGGCGATGGCACTTGAAACATCCACATCTTCGCCTTGGAGAAGCTCATCCACGATTTCACCAAGCCTCCTATCCCTTGCGCTCCAATAGCTTGCCTCTCCGCGTGCACTTTGGCTCTTCGACTGCAGCCAAAAGAAATGCCTTTGGGAGCTCGATGAGAATTTCAGGACGTAGATTCTACCATTGATTGGAGGAGATGTAGATGAACTTGGGTTCGTGCTCTTTACGTATGGGGTGAAATGGGCATCTGTTGGGACCATGACCAGATCAAGAGTAGGCCTGTTCGAGAGTGCCCAACGAGGCCGCCAGCAGAAATGAATCAGCTCTACAGATAACATCTATCATCAGTTTATGGTGACGCATAAAATGTAAAATTACCTTACCGTCTTCCCCCGAGTAGAGGTAGATATAGCCAGGCCCTTGTCTCGGCTTTACCCTGGGGGGGGAGACGCTAGTCTGTATCTTCTGTCAGCAGCCCTTCAGTCTTGGAGAGGTGGTCTATCGAGGGCATCCTCACGTCGACATCACAAAGACCAGCTTTGAACGTAATAATCGGTGTAGTTGCCATAATAGAGGATAGTCAGGCGGTGGAACGACTTGAGCAGGATGTGGAGACACCTGATAGCTCGTGGCAAGAACGTCTATGGGGGTCGATAAAGCCCTTGGACGCAGCGCTATACTGCACGTGACATTATGGATTGCCGGTCGTGACAAGGGTACGGTGACTAATCATACCGAAAACCAGTCCTAGGGCTTGCCCTCAGCCAACGCTCGCTTCTTTCTTCCAAACCTGAAGTCGTGAGCCGCAACCACATCGATAAAACCTAACGACAAAGGACTCGATTACCGACCCTCCGGAATTATACTCGAGATGTCGGCAAGTGCAGCGGCGGCAAGACCGGCTCCATCAAAGAAGAAATTCGGCAAAGGCGAGAGAGTGGTTCCGCATCACACGCAGAAGGCAAAGAAATGGTACCCTGCTGAGGATGAGAGTCAACCTAAAAAGGTATGTTGAGGCCGTGTTCCACTGGGTCCCGGCAAGCCTAGTCTACACTGGTATTATCGAATTGCTGCGATATACGCTGTGTGGGCTACATAGAATCCGCTGCCGCATGCTCTCCAATACCATACCCTTGGGTACCGCGATGAAGCCCTAGTTTTATTCAGCCCAACATGCGTGTCTACACCCTTAGGGGGGTATGGCAAAAAGCCACTATCTAGCATCAACTACTGGTCGGGTAGGGCGTCGCTGATAGCGTGTACAGGTCCGCAAAACCGTTCACCCTGCCAAACCACGGCCAAGTCTTCAGCCTGGAGCAATTCTCATCCTCCTCGCTGGCCGCTTCCGTGGCAAGCGTGTCGTTCTCCTTAAACACCTCCCTCAGGGTGTCCTCCTTATCACCGGTCCATTTAAGGTCAATGGTGTTCCTCTCCGGAGAGTGAACGCGAGATACGTAATTGCTACGAGTGCTAAGGTCGACTTGAAGGGTATCGACCAGAAAACCGTAGAAAAGGTGGCTTGTGAGGGATATTTTGCGAGAGAGAAGGGCAAGAGAGGGAAGCAGGGGGAGGAAGAATTCTTCAAACAAGGGGAGAAACCCGAGGTTCGTTGTGAAATCCTCAATTTCGTCAGCACTGGAAACCGTTGATATTGGGACTGACACTCCCGGGCTGGCATAGAAAAAGAAACCGTCTAGCACGCGGGCAAGTGATCAGAAAGCCGTTGATAAGGCCCTCCTTACAAACATCAAGAAGGAGCCCTATCTTATCAACTACCTGGGTAGCACCTTTAGTCTACGCAAAGGAGACAGGCCGCATGAGATGAAGTGGTAGAGCAGGAGACGTGGGTGGACGGTGTTGGTGGTTTATGTGCAGGGGCAATGATAGTGCCGTCGCTAAGACAATAGCGTTTACGCTACGGGCAGTTCTGTAGTCAAGGTTAACGCACAGGTTGTTATTCTGTACGAAGGCTTCTCTAGGTTGAATCCAAACAAATGAGAGAAAGGAACACTGAACCCCTTCTAGCCTAATAAGCGACTATGACTGGAATATCTTGAAAAGATTACCTCGCACAGAGTAGATAAAATGCTAGTAGTGATTATATAGAATATCCAGTGGAAATGTAAAGAATGCGGCTGCCAAAATTGATAAGATGTGTTCATCTCCTAACACGGGATCTTCACCCTCTTCTTTTCTTCAATCTTCTCATTCTTCAACGTCGCGTACACGTTAGACGCCACCAGAGCCAGTGATATCGCCAAGATCACGACTAACAAAATGGCTGCTACTACAACGCAGGATAAACCAAACCCCCGACTGGCCACCCTGAAAGACTGCGGCACCTGGTCCTGCGGGAGTGTCACAACCAATTGCATTGCTGTAAGGATGGTCACAGCATAGGCAAATACCGCAATAACCCAGGCGAAGTTGGCCTCGAGGAAATTCTTGTAGCGCCGGCTGCGGTAGTAATAACCACGCCATTCGCGCATCACCGTACGATAGATGATATTCAGTCGGTTTAGCCGCAGCTCGCCGTACCACCAGCGGCAGTTCAAGGCGTCGGGGGAGTTTATGGGGTCCATCCTGGAGTCCTGGAAACTCCGGACAAAGGCCGCCCACTTGCTCCACTCTATGTCGCGAGGGATAATGTGGTTATCATGGGCGATTTCTAGATCACTTCGTGAACGGATCAGCCTGGTGTATGTGTAGAGAAACCCACACGCCCCCGGATAAAGGTCTTGGGCGTCTGGCCGTTGGCTGCTTCTGCAGATGTTCTGGACCCAGAATTTGTGGCTGACCAGCCAGGGCGGCAGCGGCTTCATGAAGATTGTTGTGTCAAACCAGACGAGGTGCATGTCCGCCCGCTCGGTCACGACTATGTGCCGATCCAGCATCCTCTGTGCATGTAGCTGACGGATACTGCCTACTCGACCAGCGAGCCAGAGATGTCTGTGGACTCGATTGAGCCTTTGCACGTCAAGCTCATTTTCGATCCACTGCTGGTGTGTCTGCCCGGGTTTCAGCAGCGGATCGCCAGGCACGATCTATTCAGAGAAAGATGGTTAGTGGAGGCAGAAAAAGAAGATTCGATCCGGAACCCAGCCTACTGAATTATTTTCCCAGGACACCAAATCGACGTCTTTTTTGAACGGGGGATCCAGCGCTGACATAGCTCGTCCCCAGGCTCTGCTGCAATCACCGAGATTAGATCATTATCATGAAGAAGCTACAGCCTGGTGGTAGAGTTGGGGGCTGGTGCCACACGGCAAGGCGAAACGAGGTTCCATAGCGCCTTACGAACGAACAATTGCGTCCCGACTTGTATTCCGTACGTCGTAAACTATTCTGCAGGAGTATCCGGGCCTAGGCTAGATATTGGGTGAACTGCGCTGGAGCTTGCACCGTAGCTAGAACCGGGCTTTAACGTTATGGGACTTTGCTACAACCCTAGCAAGAGTCCGCTTGAGCCCGACCATTCCCAGCAATAGAATAAGGACGCGGTTCCCCATAGTCGTAGCCAACATACTAGGCAAATGCGCTCGCTATTCCACAGACACCAAGAAAGGGCACTCGTGCAAACATACAATAAATTAGCTTGAAGATTTGCGGTTGTGGCCGCATCGCATATTTCGCGCTGAATAAACCCCCATTCTCCTTGCGCGCGATTTCGAAACATGCCGGTTACTAGTCAAAAACAGAGGTGCTGATTGAGAAATTCCGTGAACTCTGCCGCTAATACATATTTATACATAATCGTGAATTCGCTGGCCTCACCCAATGATCTGACCCGCAACACCCAATGCAAATCCAACGCCAATTCCATATATTCCCGGACCGAGCATAGTAGCAGCCCCTGCCACCCCCCCATTATATGCCGGGCAGTTCATGATCTGCAATCCATAGCAAGCCTGCTGGCTCAGAGTCTGACATATTGATACACTATTTATCGCGGCTCCGGTCGCAGTCGCCCCCGGGATTGTGATTCCAGCGCTGGACGCCGAGATGGTAATTCCATCAGTGCGCCCAGCTAACTGTGCCGTGCATTTCTGGTATTCGTTCTGGCAACCCGTCCATGCGGAAGAACAGGCTGCTGCATTTGCAAACGTAGTAGGGATGGCGGGGTAGGTGTAGTACTGGTTCGAGATAGGTGGCGGTGTAGTAATCGCAACGATACCCGTGGGCTGGGCCGATGGCTGCACCGTTGGCTGGGCCGTAGTCGAGCCTGGGAAGATGAAGCCTCCAGTTGAAGTGAGTGTGGAGGGCGACCCAGCTACGGTGGACCCGAAACGAGTAGAGCCCGACTGAGTACCGACATTAATCGTGCCAGTGCAAGCCGAACCCTTCGGACAGCAGGCAACATGCCCTACGGCATCCGGCTGGCAATTAGTGCTTGAGGTACAGCAGGCGAACGGGGCGTTTAAGTTAGTGCAGGCGTTGTAGTTTGAAGGGCAGTTGCCTTGTCTCTTTTCATGAAGGGGAAGCAGTTGGACGTCCCTCCATTTGAGGAATGGCTCTTCAGCCAAGGGAGGGTAGAACGGCGAGAACCGCGATGACGACGCAACCGCTGAGTAGAGCACGAGGACGGTAGAGAAGACGCCGGCTGTCCGCATCTTTGGTATTGGCACCGCAGGAGATTTTGGGTTGAATGCGGCCGCCCACGATTCTCGCAGCCGCGTGGTGTTTGGTGGGTACCAATTCCCTTCGGAAGGGGGTTTGCTACTTTGTATCACCGATACAACAGTGGGCCGAACGGCGTTTACGGTGAACGCTGCCGCGCCGAATGCTGGGAGGTCATTGCAAGTCAGTAAACAGCGCCATAGCTAGAGATGTGTGTATGGATGTATGTATGTATGGACATCACACTGACCACTCACGATAGAGCCAGAATAGGGCGGCGAAGACGACGTCCAAGGTAGAGATGCCAGTATTTAATGGGGGTTGAGCGAAAAGAGTGGTAGGGATGGGGAAAGTTGGATGCCCATTGCAAGCAGGGCCGCTACGTAAGTTGTCCCCAAGGCGGGCGGGATGATGTGCTGAGCGTCGTCTTGCTGTTGGCCCGGAAACAGGAAATACTCCGTAGCGGCATCTGGGCGCCAAGACACAGCATCTGGCACGGAGTTCGGAGAACCTCGTTACTACGGACTCTGTTCCGGACTCTGCTACGGTAGCCTGGGTATTCTAGGCAATGGCGGTTTGGTATTTTGTATGTACTTGTTCGCGCCTACCATCCATTGCTCAACCCGGGTGCCGTAGTACAAAATACAGACCTCGTTGCATACGCCAAGTATCTTGACTTGCGACGCTGCCGGCCTGCACAGCCCGCCCTACTCCGTCCCGTATCGGCCTTTTACAGTAGAAGCGCTATTCTACCTACTATGGACTGCTACAGAGTGCGTCTTGGCTAAGCCGCCTTCTCCGTAAGCACAGGCAACGCCTACAACATACTTCGCTCACATGTTCTCTCTACGTGCGCATTCATGACAAAGTGCGAGGTTGGTTGCTGTGACTATGATACCATGGCTAGCTTCACCGCCGACTGTATACAAAAGCATAAAAAAGCCACCTGTGCCGATACCAAGGAATTCAGCAAGCCTCCAGTCCCCCCCTCCACGATCAATAAGCCGGCAGGTGGGTTGCGTCTTCCCCGTTGGCGCTTGTTCTCAGGTCGGGCAGCAATCCCAAGTATCCTCCTGCTGCATTTCCTCCCAGCTGCTTCGGTCCTTGTAACTGCGATAGCTCTGATGAAATAGAAAAGTAAACCCCTCTGATCGATGCCCTACTGTAGCGGCATGCCACACACCATTCCATTCGTTTCCCCTCTGCTGATTTCACACCTTAGAGCAGGTTGGCCTCGCCTATTCGAGACCTCACGGCCTTCCGCCCAGTCAAGCGCCTCACTGGACGGGTCTTGCCCACGTAATTTCGCTTTGCCTTTCTTGCTTTTTGGCCATGTACTACCTCCGGATTACCATCTCCCTCGTCGTCAGTGGCAGCCTCCCAAAGATCGGCCGCAGAAAGCTGCCCGGACTGCGAGTCATGGCGAGGTACAACCTGGCTTCCCTCAACTCCTAGGTTTGCTCCTTGGGATAGCTGACCAACGCTCGAATTAGTTGTGGTGGGTAAAGCTCTACTTGGGTGCTGGGATGGTGTTGTTGCCGCTGGTGATTGACGAACCTCCGCTGTGTAAACTGAAGAGCTGGCGATACCGTTTGAGTGGTTGCGGCCATCTATATTCGAGTCAGGGCATGAGCAGTCGTAACCTGGATGGGGGCTGGCGGGCTCCTGGTTTCCTAAGTCACTCCTCCATGAACTCTCCTGCGTCATGTTCCCTAGAGTTCCAAAAGTGGTAACACTGCTTGACGCTGAAACAAAACCTCTCACAATGATGCTACCGTCCTCAGATACCACCGGTCGCCCATAGGTGCTTGAGATAGTCGACGCATCACTTTCTTTCCTGCTCTGGAATGGGTGGACATGAGGACCACGCACAAAAAACCCGTCTGAGACTAGCGGAGACATGGCCCGCAATTCCTTCGCCAAATTCTCCTTGAACCACTCTTCGGTTGCTGTCTTTGACCGCCGAAACCTGCCGTATCCGACCATCTCTGGTAGTTTGGGCACTGGGTAAAGCAGAGGTGCACATGACGCGCTGCGGTCGCTGTCAGATCCAATTACACTCGAATGGCTCGCAGATTGCATAGAATTGTTGGTCAGGTCTGTGCCACCAGAAGATGGTCTCTCTGGCGGATACCAATTGGGATATTCTTCATCCGGAAGCAAGCAATCATGGGTAATATACGACCTATCTTCTCGCCGAAAGCGTGGGCGCCGTGTCGTTTCCGTGATGTACGATTTGCTTCGAGGTAGAAGGGAAGGCCGGGAGAAAACACTATCCTTGACCGACTCCATTGCCGTTGCTGATCTTACACAATCGTCTTGAGAAGTAGCTGGTTCTGGCTGCGTGGAATCGATGCAAGGCTCAACAATTCCTGGCGCGGGACTTCTAGAGGCAATGGCTTGGTTAAGCTGGTGCTCGATGAGGCGCTGGTGGAGCCGATCAGACGCACTTCTCCCGGCGCACTTCTCGAGAAGATTGTCGAAAAAGCCGTCCATATTCGCGATGGGCATGGCAGAGATGGCAGAGATGTGACAGAGACGGTAGCAAGCTCGCAGTAAGTAAGTGTGTAGAAAATGCGATGGCTGGAGCCAGTCACAATAGTGACGTCGGATTGAATTGCACTGCAACTTGCGCTTGCGAAAAGAAACGATGAATTGCCCGAAAGAGAAGGGGCTCCCGAAAGAGCCTCGCTCAAAAGGGTTTTAGGGCTCGGAAGTGAAAGCAACAGAGAATTGAAGATTGAATACATGTAAGGCCTAGCTCACTGTCTACCAACACCTGGGCTAAATGAAGTCTCTTCGACGCAGCGGCCGCAAGACTGGGTCTGGTCGCCAGCGTTAAACAGCTTCAGCGAGCCCGTTCCGCGTCAGTAACACAATCCTCGTGGTTTTGTTCTAGTGCATCGGATCATCGCCGGCTCTTGGAACGCCGCGATCGGTTTAGTATCCTCGCATGGCACGACGCTCTGTCGTCCTGAAGAGATGTGGGTATGAACAGCCTCATGGGTACAAAGGCCATTGGGTGATCCTCTGCACGAAGCCGTCTCTCTCGGAGCCTTTTGCGGGTATTTTTCGCCTCGCACCCTCCTCGCCCACTCTTCAGATGAATATTCTCTCTTCTGATTGACCGGGAGCGGTCGGCGGGAAGCCACAATATCAAGGTAGAACATAGATAGATAGTACTAAGAGAGCAATACGGCTTCTTCAACGAAGAGGAAGAAGCCAAATCCGCCACACACAAACCGCAACTGAACCCTACGGGGGTAGCAATCCAACAGAAACCAGGGTTTCTCTACATGCAGAGGTGAAGTGGCGAGCAGTGAGTATGAAACTCGGCAGACAATGGACGATAGCAGATACAAAAAGTAGGAGTCCACCTGGGTTGATCCAGTGGCCGCACGTCGGGTTCTACGGGGAAACGCACAAAGCCGTATCACACACCGCTTGCCGGTTGTCGATGCCCGCATCTCCCACCTCTGCAGCACGTGTGTGGTCACACCGACTTCGCGCTCACGGCACATGCGCTCTGGAGGCCTGGCAGAGAGAAAAGACGGCCATAGGCAAGCCATCTGCAGCCACCACGCCGCAAGTATGCAAGTACTCTGTACATGTGTGTATGTATTATAAGTGTATAAGTGCGCGTACTATCAGTGCCGAACGTGAAGGCGGGCTGTGTACGAAGGTATATGTGCGCACGCAGACCAGCGAGGAGTAGTAGCAGCTAGCAGTTAGCAGTTAGCAGGAGCGGCAGCAGCAGAAGCAGTAGCAGCAGAAGCAGAAGCAGCAGCAGGCGTCAACTGGCGAGGTGGCAGGTGGCATGTGGCAGGTGGCAGGTGGCAGGTGGCAATTGGCAATTGGCAAGCAGTGCTCGATGTTGCAGAGCTGGTGGAGAAAGCGCGAAAGGGTCTGTATCGGTTGGTGGAGGGCGAAGGGCGGCCACAGGAAAGGGGTTGTTGCGGCCCCGCGCTAAGGCCCGATACGGCAGGTTTCTGGAACACCGGGCTGGCGGCCCGATGCGGCCCGTGAGGATGACGCTATTGCCCATTATCGCACTATAAAGGTACTTTACATGGTGATGCGTTGCTGACTAGTTAGTGGCTAGTTAGCTAGTGACAAGTTAGTTACTGACTGGTTACTTGTAGTATGGCTAATGGCTAATTGTAGTATCGTAGTATTGTAGTAGTATTGCGTTGCGTAGTATTACTGGTAGTATTGTGATTGCAAGTTGCAAGTTGCAACTTGCAGGATCCAGGTTCCAGTCTCTCCGCTGCACTTCACACACACACACAAACGCTCCGCTCCCCTCCCAGTGCTGTATGTTGGTTGTCGTCGTTGTACAAGTACAATATTGTACATGTACGTACTCCTCCGTACTTGTGCATACACCCACACGCCCAAGTCACACACACCCACACACACACCCACACACACATACACACACACACACACAGCCAATAATCCCACACATCCAATCCAATCTCACATATCCAATCTCACATATCCAATCCAATCTAGACTACGCGATATATATCTCTGTCCATCTGGAAAGTCATGGCGACGTGCGTAATGCTTCACACCAAGCCTGCCCCGAATTCCCCACTACTTCCCTTTTTGCTGTTTTCTTACAGATCAAGCGTTGCGCCTTGCAGAAACATAACGTGGCATCCGTCGTTATCGCGGGCCGAACGCAATGCCTTGCGCAAGCAGCGCGGTTACACCATATGGTTCACGGGCCTTTCCGCCTCGGGCAAATCTACAATCGCAACGGCGCTGGAACAGCACCTGCTCCATCTTGGACTGGCTGCCTATAGGCTTGACGGCGACAACGTCCGCTTTGGACTGAACAGAGACTTGGGCTTTTCGGAGATCGATAGGAATGAAAATATCCGGAGGATTGCCGAAGTTTGTGGCCCACCAGACAAACTGCCCCCCTCCCGCCTTGCATGCAACGGCCTCTGAAAGACTACTGTGCGCAGGTGGCCAAGCTCTTTGCAGACTCCTCAACTATAGCACTCACGTCTTTCATCTCCCCGTACCGCGCAGACCGGAAAATTGCTCGTGACCTTCACGTCTCTGCCAGCCACAGCGGTGGCGGTGATTCGATCCCCTTTATTGAGGTTTATGTAGACATACCTGTGGAGGTTGCTGAGAAACGCGACCCTAAGGGCTTGTACAAAAAGGCTAGAGCCGGTGAGATTAAAGACTTCACGGGAGTATCCGCGCCCTATGAGGAGCCCGAGAACCCTGAGATCAGACTTCGCACTGATCAGCTGAGCGTCGAAGAGTCCGTGGCGGAAATTGTGAAGTATCTGGAGTCGCAGGAACTGCTGAAGCGCGGTGCTGAGGGAGCGTGAGGGGTTACAGCCCTAGGATCCCAGGCTATCAAATTAAAAGACTGCCAGCGGCCAATGCAAATTTAAAATGCCCAGTTTGGTTGAACTTTGGGGATAACTATGCCGTTACGGCAGCTTGCCTATAGATTATCAACGGCGCATTTATTGGGCACTCAGACTGAATTGCAAGACCCATTCGTTGAGGTCTAGCTAATCTCAAATTCGTAGTAAACATATGCCGTGTACTCGCCATCTTCACCGCCATGAACACCGCCAATCCCCATTGCAGCCATATCCGACGACAAGGAAGAATCATCCTTTGTTTTGATCCTGCCCTTTTTATCCCGGCCAAAGGCATTGCCTCCAAGATATGAATAGGTCGAATCCAGTGAGAATTTCGCTTTCTTTGCGAGTTTTGGGGTGGACTGAGAGCACGACATTATGGTTAGCACAGCTCCATCGTGATTGCCCTAGGCAAACGAGATAATAAATAGGAGACGTCGCAGGTCAAGAAATAAAAAAGAAAAGAAAAAAAAAAAAAGACGCTATTAGAGGAAACTTACCGTGATAACGCCACAAACGAACTTCAGCGGTAATCCGTACCGCAAAACTGTTTCAACAAAGACTCTGAGAGCTAATACGTGCATCCATATCATGATACTCTCGCCCCATGCCGTCCGGAACAACCTCAGCGCCTCCCCCCAAAGCTTCTGTTCATCTCGGGTGACACGGCTTACTTCCTTTTGTTCTGCCTCCATTCCTCCCTCTACGTGCTTATATTCTCTAGGCGTCCATTTCCTCTCTCTGCATTTGTGAACAAACTCCTGGCTATGCTTCTTAAAAATAGTCACGGCGAAGAGCGTATATTCTTGGTCTGATGTTATTTGGGTTGCAGAGCGGGGTACGACCATTGGAGCCAGGGTTTCGTAAGATTTCAGGAATTCCTTGCTCAGTGGATTCGGGACGGCAACCAGAAGTGTTTCGATATATTCCGAGTCCTGAATTAAGAAGGAAGGGTCTACTAACGGTGCGAGTGACCGCGTAGACAAATTACCACTATAGCTGGAACATCAGTCATTGTACCAGATAAGAGAGGTGATTGAAGTACGGGGAGGCGAGAGCGTGCAACGAACGTTTGCTTCCGCTGAAGTGCGATCAAGCTTGTCCTTACTTGTGTGTATTGCGTTTGTTTACTCTTCACATCACCGTCGATGGAGACAATCTCCTATAAGACGGAAACAAGATATTAGCTAAGTTCCCCATTAGCATATACAGACGACTTTGTGGCATGTCCAGGCGTCGTTGGCGTGTACATTCCTTTTGGAGATTGTCTATCAACTCCACAAGAGCTCTGTCCGTCCGGTACTTGGCATTATTCCACGAAAAATTCTTTATGTAATTATCAACCGGTCCTATTTAGCGGTTTATTAGCCGTTGTCCCCGGATACTGGGTCAGGGATAGTTGCTCACTGTCTTTGACCGTCTTCTGCTGCGAGATCTTGCTCTCATCGCCATCCAGTATATTTCCCAGGGAATCTGCCACTTTGCTCACTACGCCCTCACATGATGAGCCGAGCTTCGCAAGCTCATCTGCCTGTTGAACCAGAGCATCAAGGGTTCCAATCTTGAACTCCGGAATGTGGAAACGGCAGACTGTGCCATAATCCTTTGGTACTGTCGTGCTGAGAGCTGCAAAAGCTTCGTCATTGTCATCCGAGGCGGATATCGAGGTCGGCAGCGATACAAGGAGGTACTTGACAGATTTTGACATTATGCCGGAAGGAGACTAGCTGCAGAGCTCAGGATACGGGAAGTATAGCACAGCAGCAGCGGAGGCATTCGAAGTTCATGATCGGCGGGTTTATTGCACGTGATCTCGCTCACTAAGTTCAGAGCCTCGCCATTGTGATGACGAAAATGAGTTTGTCTAGAATTATCTATGTTGGACTTACGACAAATGAAAGGGGGGATCCTTGCTGGGCAGGAGGGGCTCTGCACGCATATCGGGAGTTGGTGTTTCCATTGGGCTGAGCAATGTGCGGACAATGCCCGCGGATTATTCCCAAGACGTCTAAGCCCTTTAGATAGTCCTCCCTCGTTCTAACATGATCTAATACCATATGCTATGCGCATTGAAGTCCGACCTCTAAATGCGAAAGAAGATCAAAGGGAGCCTATGTGGTTGGAGGCAACAATCGGCGTAAGTACTAAAATGACGTAGTTAGGACGTTGTTCAACGAAGATGGAATCGTGCGTTGTGGCAAGGGGACGTACCGAAGCGTTTTTAGGTTCTATAAACAGGCCTGAAGCTTCCGCAAGCACAACTGGCTCCTCGCCGTCCTTCGGGAGCGTCTCGATATGACCTTCAACCCAAGCTTTTCGCCCTTCAACTTTCACAGTCTTCGCCTTGAGAGCAACGAACGACCCAGCAGGCGTAGGTCTTCGGTACGTAACGCTCAGGTTTGCAGTTACGCCAACCTTGTTCGGTAATGCTGGGAAACAGCATCTCGCCAGACCCTCATCCAACATTGTTGCGAGCAGACCCCCGTGAATAACGCCTGGGTGGCCGCAGAGATCTGGCCCAAGATAAGAAATAGCAACAAGGCTCCTTCCATCTTTCTCATTCCACGCGAGCGGGGGAACAACAATTTTCCCAGGCCCAGAGAGGAGGCCTGCGGTGAGATTGTGGGCTCTTCGAGCTTCAGGGATCTGTAGTGTCGGCCTAGACTCGGTGAAATCGGGGTTGGCTCGCAATGCAAGCACAAGCGGATGCTCGTTGATATAATTCTCGATATCCTGGGACGTCTCATCGGCCGGTTCGAATATTCCAACCCTCTCACTATCTCTCGCGAAAGCAATAGCCCCGGGCACAACCCCTATGACGAAGCCTGCGCTAGTGAAGAATATCGAGAGCGCACCAAAGGAGAGGATCCGCGCAAGCATAGATCTGCGCGGCACCGCTGAATCTTGGATGTGAGCAGTCATAATTGTCAGTATAGAGGTAGCCCCGGCGCCGATACTAGGGAAGCCACTAACCGGCGATGGACGCATAGAGCCTCCTATGAAAATATGTAGAGTGCAAACGACGAAGAGAAGCCCTCTGCGAGCGCAGCAGGACGCTTCTTAAGAGAGGCATAGCGTACCGGGGCCTCTCGTCGAGTGCTTCACGAAATGCTCTACGATGCTTCGGATATGTTGGTGCGGAGGGCGAAACAAACACCCGCTGCCGAGGATATGGCGGCTCTTTGCGCCACTTGTGCACAACGCCACGTGCAGGTCGCGGCCTCTGCACAATTCCCCCACAGTCTGAGTGTACAGAGTAGACACCGCAGCATCATCCTTGGTAGTAAGAGCAGCTTCGCGATAAAGAAGAGGATGGAGGAGTCGCCGGGGGAAGGAAATCGGAAAAGGGCATATCTCGTTGTCTCGCAAAGATAGAGTGTGAGGGCCTATATTCATGCAAGATTGTTTGCAGGAGAGAGCGAGAACCCAATTCCATCGCACCTTCAACAAAGAGGAGTTGCTGCCTGACGGCCCAAAGAAGTGCCAGTCAATGCTGCCAAGGCTTGGTTCTCCTGGTTCGACGCACGAGATCCTTTGGCTGGGTTATGTTTGTGCCTTACCTGTAGAGTGCCGGACGGATAACTACGGTAGTACGATGCCGGGAGAAACGCGAGTGGACGCAAACACAATAGTAACACAGCCAAGACAGGCTATCTCTTGTGGACTTCTATATTTTTATTATCAGATCGGGTGCAATAGTGGTCGGGCTTATTCCTCCTCATCGGCTAACAATTCAGCGTAGTCGTCCACCGAAGCAAAAGTAGGTAGGTGACGAAGCTTCTTGCGCTTCCGTGGGCCGGGTTTGTCACCGTCGGCAAGGCCCTCCGTCTGGTCCGTCTGCAGCTCCTTTTTGAATACGGCGTCAATGTCCGACGGAAGATCTTCATCGCTACCTAAGAGCGCATCATCGTCACCGCTCCCCAAACCCAATTCTATGTCTTCACTATCACCTCCATCATGTCTATCCGTGCTCCGACGCTCAGTCACATCGTCACTATCCCCTCCCACAGAATCTAGCTCGTCGCCATCTCCGCAGTCTTCCATCTCGAGGTCACTATCTCCTTCATCGCTACCTTCGAGTTCAGGTCTAGAGTTAACCAAAGCCCTCCATATCTCATCCTCATTCCCATCTTCATCCGGGTCTCCTGCTTCCACTCGAGAGCCCTTATCACGGGGCTTTTCCCTTCTAGCTTTCGCCTTGCCCACTTGATTGAAGTACTTGTGGAAGAAGACTTCATCTGCGGCTACATCTTCAACCTTTTTCCTCCAAAATGACTCCGTGTTCACAGGTGCTTGGTTTTTGCCGCTTCGTGCGGATAAAATAACCCCACTAGCATCACCACCCCCCAGTGGCTGCATTATCGAAATACCACGAGGCGCAACAGAACTGGATTTGGCATTTCGATAAACAAACCGATCCAAGAAGTGAATTAGAGTATGCAATGACAAGTCTGGCTTTGATGGCATTGCCTCGCGACATAAGAGACGCGTGGCAAATAATGCTACCGACGGATGGAAATGAGCCAAAAATGGGCTCTAAATTCCTTGTTAGATCATCGTATAGTCAACGGCTAGAGATGAGAACTTACTAATTCCCAAAGACAGCTATCACCAGCATTGCTATGCTCGGGATCTCGTTTTCTTCCGTCGTACCTTGGAATGTGTGAATGGACATTGGCGGAGCCTACTTTTTCCGGGGCTGACTGCGCAGAAATTCTTGAGCACTGTCCCTGATCGTCGTCCTCCGGAGCATCCACAAATAATTCTTCATCTTCCTCTGCTAAGCTTTCAGGTTGATAAATAAGTGCTCCAAGCGAGGGAAAAATCTCTTCTAGCTCCCTTACTAGGTAGAGCGCGCCGCATACGAATGGAGGCTGGTGAAACATAGCGACTTGTAGGAGTCTTTTGATAAATGCCATTACGCGCTTGATATTCAGATCTCCCTTGAGTGACTTGAATAAAATGTTCAAATACATGGCTTGCTTGGATGATGTCAGAAGTCGCGGGTCCAAGAGGGTTTGGTACAGGGTCCGGTAGAATCGGTCCGAAGAGACCTGCTTAGAGGCTGATAGCTGTTGCACTAGCATCAAAGCTTGGATGCTGGTATTGAAATTGGACGAGTGTATTATCTTAAAAAGTGTGTCTAGGTGTTTTTCAAAGCTACGGGCAGAGTTAGCAGGCGTTAGCCCTTTCGGGGATGAAAATTCTTACATTGGGTCATCCGATCTCGAGAATGGGAGTGCTCGGTTAACGCCCGTCAAGACCGCAGATATCAGTTTCTCGATCATTTCCCCCTCGGACTTATTTGCTTCCTCCTCGCGTTCTGCTTTCCGCCGAGCCTTCTTTCCCAACTCCCCCCCCCCTCCCTGCGGTTGCCCCTTTTTGTTTACCTTAGGGCTATCTTGACCTTTTGTAGTGTCTTTCTCTCTCAACAGAGCAATAAACAAACCGAAATATATTTCAACGAGTTTGTTTGCAACGTTTTCCTCTCTGCTGCTCAATGTTGTCTGATTAAGCGTGATTATTGCGTAATACTTAGCGTGTAGACTTTGTCCGGGTCTGAACAGAACTTCTGATTCAATCGAGGATATTATGATAGGTTTCATCAGTGGGTGAGTCGTGTACAACTGAAGCAAGAGAAATGAAGCCTTCGAAGCTATTTTCCGACTAGGGTCGCCAAGCTTGTTCACTAGCAATCTCAGCAAGTTCGACTCTTGTTCCGGTTTCTCTTTGAGTAGTTCCCACACATATCCTACAGCTCTCCCACGAGCAAATTCAACCTCATCGTTGCACCAGGTTTCAAGAACCTTGAGCATCTCAAAGTACAAGCCTTTGAGCCAGTCCTCATATGCCCAAGATACGAGATGGGATTCCTGAAGATGCTTCGGGAGAAGACTGCCGGGTTTCCAAGAAGACGCTTGAATCTGCTGAAAGGCTCCTAGAATCCCAGGTTGTTTTACGAATGGTTTGAGTTTTCGGTCTGGCGGAAGAACAACTCCTTGAGCCATCAGATCTTTCATTGCCCCAAGAGCTATAACTGCCTGTCCCCTACTCCGCTTTTTAGCGAGGCCCAGTAGGCTCTCTAAGGCCCCCGTTGTGTGCACAGGTGATTCTTGAATGACAAGGGTAAGCGCGGAGACTTTATCAGACAAGGTCCCAGAAGACATAATCGTAGATAAGAATCGATGTGAAGATGTTGATGAGAGGTGAGTAGAAGAGTAAAGCTTGTTATCAGATTCGAGTAAAGACTTGGCATGCTGGTGGACACGTTCAAGCACTTCTTGGGAAGGTAAAGGAAGGTCGCCTGTATGGGAAGGTAATTCCGGGAGTTTGGCCGCGTGCCAGTCAGGCCTAGGGTCAAGTATCTTCATTACAGTCAGCAGATGAAAATGCTAGGCGGGAATAGTTCGTACAGCGCGAGAGTGACATGGTGGATCCGGGGCAGGACCACGCTTCCGGCCCTTCGATGAGGAATACATGGGGGCGGAATCAGCAACCGCAACTGTCCAATGCAGGCTCTGGATCTCGGTCGTGCATAACCGGATTTTTCCAAGAGCGGCGCACCTCAAAGATCGCGGTATATCGCGTATGGTTGCGATGCACGATGATTTCGATGGCATAAACGATATATGCGGAGGTTATCGTGTGTGGCACGTGATCTGTCGGAACGCGTCGTCCATGAGGGATAAATAAGTCTAGAAACTTCCGCCATTGGTAGTTGAGATTCTTGCAAGCTTGCCTACTAGCTACGAAGCGTTCCATTTGCAACACCACAGCGTATAACTAGCCCTCAGCGGGGCAAGTGTTTGCATCTTCTCCCAAGGATTGATCCACCCTGCCTACGTTCGAACCCACGTTTAAGCCTCACCCCACGAGCCTCATTACCACCTAAAGCTCCACATCAGGACCAGTTCTAAGGTCTGTCCTTCTTAAAACTGTATCTTGCTGTTCTCTTCACTGACACTCTGCTCTTCCACAACAGACCCGCCAACCATAAACCCTTGACTTAAGCAACACTCAACCTGGCACACCGTGCGCCAATACGTTCTCCAGCGCTGCCCTACCCTTTAGCACTCCTACATTGCTCGCACCCAGCATGTCAGACAACGATCGTTCACCCCCCCCGGCAAGCAAGCCTGAGCAGGCAGCTGGCACCGAGCACCTTAATATTAAGGTCACCGATAATAACAACGAGGTCTTCTTCAAGATCAAGCGCACAACGCAACTGAAGAAATTGATGGATGCGTTCTGCGAACGCCAGGGGAAATCTCCGTCAAGTGTTCGGTTTTTATTCGACGGAAGTAGGGTCCAGCCAACGGACAGCCCAGAAACTGTGAGTTAATTTCTTACAATGGACTCAAATCAGCCTCTCTTCTACCTTAACACCGATTTCCATGGTACCCGAGTTATTTTTCGCATCTTCGTTTGGTGCGAACTTAGTCTTCTAGCTTGATCGCTTCTGGGCCATATGCTAATTCTCGTGCCGTTATAGCTGGAAATGGCGGACGGCGACACTCTTGAAGTCCATCAAGAGCAAATCGGTGGCTGCTAAGGCATCAAGCTAATCCATCGATAACTGGAGTATGATGGTGTGATGATTGCGCTCGTGTTGAAGAATTAGGATTCGACTGGTAGATCTTATTCCGCAATGATTGCCTGAGGGGGAGTGGGCCCGCGGTTTTTTCGTTAATGCTCTCACTTTCGAAGTCGAGGCGCCTCAGGCGTCATGTTTCCCGCTCCAGCTGCCACACATGCTTTCTGTGAAGTCCTTGACCACCGGCAGCCCGTTCGTATGGAGCAGCATGGGCGGGATCGTTGAGATTCCTACAATGCTGGATGGAAGTGCTTGGTTTTCACCTGCAGTTTGTGCTACAATACTCTGTATTCTCTGCCACTTTTCGTATGTGACTAGAAACGCGTCTTTCGTCCAACTCATTCAAGGTGCGAAAACAGGGGAAACATCCGATTGCCAAGTGATTTCTCTCTGGCCTTTCGTTGGTGGAGGTACCGAGAGCAGGGTAACGCCCCCGAATCACTTCACTTCGTTTTTTCTCTAGCAAGTTACGCCGAAAGTTCTACTGTTCAAGAATGTAAAATACCCGCTCCAGCGCCACCATCCAAGGACGTAACTGATGCGCCTTTTGACCCGACAGCGCCTCTCTGCGGTCTTGAGAGTATACTGCTCTTCCAGTTCCCCTTTTCGATATAAAAGGCCTGTACTATCTGTGGAAGGAAATCGCCCGAGACGCCTACATGTAAGATTAGTTTTCTAATCTAGCTCGACGCTTATCGATGTGTACTTTCTGATGGGTATTGCCTAGGTTGACCACAGGACCCGGTTGTCAGGCTTCTGGGCCCCTACTGGCGGCATTACCCCGACTGCTACCGGGGAAGGTAACAGCTCTTTACTCCGATAGGACGTGAACTTCTGAATTGACTATGTGGCAGATGCCTCACATGCCTTACTAATTAGAGCGGGATATTTACGGCAGGTAACGCACACCTTTCTTTCAAATGATTCCAGTTAACATCAGAGCCAGGCTCACTCGGGAATTTATCACCTTCTTCCGCTCGGACTCAGAGTGCAGGAGAAGCTCGAACGATTGATAGATAGTCATATGAGAAAAATTGGTAATTCCCAGGACTCGCTTTCGTTTATTTGGCTTGTTGCACGGAGAATGCCCTAATTCTAAAAGGCGCCTCGAGGCTGTCACTCTCGTCAATCTCTTCGGATGAGCTATGGCATAAGTCAGGAAGGCTGGAAGCTGGCAGCTCAGAGGTCTGTGTTACGGACTCACCCATATCGAGGCCGGTGTTTGTTCTGACTCCCTCGACTAGCTATTCCGATTCCAAGACAGGAAAGAAACACGTTACCTTTTATCTCCAACTCACGAAGAGGAGATAACCTCGCTCGTAGCTGGCATAACAAAGTCGTATAAGGAACTCCCATTGCGTCTATACCAAATCTGTGGGTCCCATGCCTTCGTTCTTAAAAGTTTCGCGACAACATCCGCTGATATCAGGATGCGAAGCACGCAAATATAGGGATGAGCGGCGTCCAAGGCAAGGGCTACTCCGGGCCCGCGAATTTCTGATGAAGGATCTGTACACATTTGACTACACTCCTGGCCTGGCTTTGGAGACATACGACACGGTACGAAAGGCTTATATGGACTTTTTTAACGAATTCAAGATACCGTATCTGGTTGCTGAGGCTAATTCTGGCAACATGGGTGGCACTTTAAGTCACGAGTTTCACCTTCCAAGCGCCAAGGGGGAGGATCATGTTATCAGCTGCGGTAGTTGCGACTACGTCGCCAACGAGGAACTGGCTGAGAGCCGAATTTCTACTCAATCCGAAAGCAAGCCCGATGACTGGAAATTCCGGCACTCACCCGCTGTGGCCAGTGATGATCTGGAGACAAGTATCGAAGTAAGGACTCGGCGCGCTTTGGAGTCCGAACGAGATCCATTTCACATTGAAGTTGCGACATGGACAGGAATTACGAAGGACAGACTTTCGTTGGTCAACGCTTTTTACCCGTGGAAGCCATTACCATATCGGCCCCGGTCGGCTACACCTAATGAAATCAACATACATGCTATCAAATCTATTGTGCCCGGCCTGGACGCTGGGATTGAGAACCCTATCGACCTCTGGAGAACAAACTTCCAACCATTCACCCAGGGCGACAATGTATCGGTGAACAATAGGTACTCTAAGATTATCAACATCTTTGACTCTAGGCTCCCCTCTGCTTTCGCCAGCTCGACATTCTCAAACCATGCAGATTTTCCCCTTTCTGCACACTTGCCATCATACTTGGACAAGCACATTCCGACCACATCTGTGACCCAACATCCCACACAGATAGGTCCACTCAATCTCCTACGGATTAGAGGCGGCGACCCTTGCCCAAGGTGCCCCGAAGGGCGGCTGAAGGTTCAGAAAACTGTGGAGTTGGCCCATACTTTCTTTTTGAGTAGTCGATATAGCAGGCCATTACGAGCCTCAGTCACTGTTCCTACCAACTGCTTGTCGGACTCAGATATAAAGCCTAGCGATGCAACCCGAAGTAGTTCTTCCCAATGTGGCTCCTCTGCAGGTGGAGTTGAGCTACAAATGGGCTGCCATGGCATAGGTATTTCAAGAATGATTGGCGCAGTCGCGGATTGCTTGGCCAATGGCAATGGTCTTAACTGGCCTAGGGTCATTGCACCTTTTGAAGTTGTTGTCATCTCCAATAAGGGTTTGGAAAGGGATGCAGTAGACATATATGATACGCTAGTTAATAGCAGCAGACCCGAGGAATCCATCCTGGCGTCTCCGGGATTGGACCGGCAAGCGGCCTATATCGATGCGATACTGGACGATCGGGAAAAGGACTTGGCATGGAAGTTGAGGGATGCCGATCTTATCGGATTTCCAGTTATTGTTGTATTGGGCAGAGCGTGGCGGAAGGATAAGAGATGCGAGGTGCAGTGCCGGAGACTTGATGGTCTGAAGACAGAGGTGTCAGTGGACGAGCTCCCGGCCTTCGTGTCATCTCTGCTCTCGCAAGTGTGAACCAAATCCGTGTAATCTAGAGCTCTGGGTGTACGTCCATAACTGGTCTAATATATTAGTATGTAGAAACTTTTGCTCTGAAATATCGACCCGGTAGGGTTCTAGTGATAGCACACCTGGCATGAACTGAAATTAAATGAGTTATAGAGAAATGGGTAAATACTTTCGGAGGGCGTGTCTGAAGGGAGACCTAACATAGGAATTCTAGGGCATACAGAGCCGATACGTGGGGCTTTTGAAATCTTTTCTTTCGCGTGACCCAGTTTTTCAACTTCGTCGATGAAAATACCCGAAACCGCCCAACACACCACAATTCGATACCAAACCAACCTCGTTCCCGTACGACAAAGGTCATGGCATCCCCCCACAGAGAAAAATCCCAACCCGGTAAGCTCCCCTTCCCCCGAAGAGAGGCACCTGTCTAAGAAATAGCCTGGCTAACACCCTAGGCAAAACCAAGTCGACCTCACAACCCTCCCCCTCCCCCACTTAACCTCCGTTAAAAAGCAACTCGACGAGGAACTCGAACACCTCACCACCTCCTTCACGAAACTCCGCGCTGCACAGGTCAAATTCCAGGAGTGTCTCCGGACTATTCGGGATGGTGTTGATCCTAAAGTAGGAGGTACGTAGGCACGTACTGTAGATATGCCTGGAGCTTTGGGGAGGTTGTGGAGGGGGATGATATAAAGTTGCCTGCGTGTGCGTAGCGGGGTATATGTGTGTGTATGCTGAAAAAACGGGGGCCGGCTAGGTAAAATAATCCTCGTCCCCCTAACAACCTCCCTCTATGTCCCAGGTACAATGGCGGATACAGAAAACGTTATCGTAGACGTCGGGACGGGGTTTTACGCTGAGAAGGTCCATCCACCCAAGTACAGCCGGTGAGCGGGCATTGCTGATAGAAACTCAGACAACCAAAGATGCTCTCCAATTCTACAATGGCAAAATCGAAGAGCTAAACACAAATCTCAAAGATCTGGAGAGTATCATACAAGGCAAATCTAGCAACCTCCGCGTTGTGGAAGAGGGTGGGTATACACCATCTACATTAGTGCCATTCTATTTATGCGTAATAGTTGCTGATCGACGCTATTTAAGTTCTACGGCAAAAGGTTCTCAGTAGCAGTGGTGGTGGTAATAGTGGAGGATCAACTAGCTAGTTGGTTTGCCGTCGCACCGCGAATTAAAAATACGATTTTTAATAAGACACCGCTCCCGCTCTACTACTGTGTTGCAAATGAAGCCGACCCGTCTATGAACCATGAGCACAGCCATAGCCCCTCTATGATCAATCGATACCCGAATTCCAGCCATAACGCCATTATTACCGGATGATCCCTTTGTCATGCCATTCTAATATCCGGTTGTTCATCCGTATCGTTGTTCATTTACTCGCCCGTGAGTAGCTTCGTCATCACCTCAATCTTCTCCATAAACTCCTCGAATCCGTTATTCATTGTCGAACTCATAGGAGACATCCTACCTTTTGGAAAAAATGTGTATAGATCCGGCAGCCAATTCCCGACCCTCCCAACTCCCAGGTCCATCTGGCCTTTTAGGATTGTATCCCACTGGCTATTGTAAAAAGAAGCCCCCCATATCACGTCATTACTTGTACACAAGCCTCCAGTCATGGGATCGCCAGGCTCTTGTGTAGAGTATTCATACTTCGTAACCTCAAAAACGTAATCACTGTCGACTAGTAGATATTGAAATCTGGTCTGTTGTACGAAAGATCGCATTCCTAGCGTGCCAATATCTAGGAACCTAACCTTTGGGTGAGCGTCAGCTTTACCTTGTCCCACTGGAGATTGCGGGACCTCAACGCGGACGAGGTTGACGAAGTTGCGCATCTCGGAGGTAATTTTAGAGGCTTCCATTCTAGTGGCAGTAGTAACCTCAAGTTGCCAACCAAATCCCCTACATCTTGTTAGTACCTATCACTTGGACAATGAGTCCTCCGATTGAGACAGACTTATCGAGATTTAGCGTCATCGCTTCCAGTGCCTTCCTCGGTTTTATCGCCCCGAAGACATCAGTACTCTGGCTTCCTAATGCTGCATACTTTAGCCAACGAATTGCCGAGACCTCGTACTCGTCGTCTTCTACTTTTTTGAACTCAAGCTCCAGTCGTATTGGCCCTAAGACTTTCGAGTCCGCAAAGTCGAACGTAGCGGAAAGTGTAGGTTTGATATCCTCTAAAGCATGTGTCATTGCATCGCCGGGTACGAATAGGTTAGTAGATTGACAACACCGAGACATGAGAGCTGCCGCCATCTCGCCATTCCCGATGCTGGAGGAGGCGGATCAGAGTTAGCTTGATATGTTCAGCAATTTTGAGCCAGGCTTAGTTCAGTACAATCGTTACATTCAGACTTACCATTTCACCACTTCCCCGCGAGTTTGAGATAGCTTCAGCGCGGCGGTAAACTCCTCAAAGGTGTGCCTTACCCCACCCGGTTTTTTATAGACGAGCATGACCGGTATGCCAAAGTGCACGCGCATTTGAATGTGGCCTCGGTAGAATCGCAAATCTGCCAGTGCCTTTAAGATTCCGTGTTTGAGGCTTTGTTGATTTGCGGAACTTAGCTCCTGTCTATCGCCTTCCCACATAACCATTTCCTCTGGTGCTGGCTTTGGTCCTGCTGCGACAGGAATGACTCCAGGAAATTTTAGACGATTACCCACAAGCTGTGCCAAGTTGGGTAAATCGTTTTGCCCTTCTAATTTGACTTCTTTTCTGAGTGCCTCTAGTGTAGGTGGCTCAACCAGATGAAGTCTCCTGGGCTTGTTGTTTCGTGATGCCATTTCGCAGAATGCCACCCTTATCCGACGAATAGCTTCTTCGAGGCACGAGACACTGTCCGATAATACCTCGAAAGCCGACATTTCTTCCTTGAATATTATGAAACAACTACAATCAACCTTGATCTGATCGAACGCTTCGAGGTTCCGGCCGAGAATGGCATGCACGTCGTATTCCTTGGACGGAAATAAGAATGTACCCTAGTGCTGTCAGATACCTACGTCGAGGTAGTCTTGGAGGCGATAGCTTACCACAGCTCTGAGAACTTCAGTATTCTTGGGAACGCGTCTATAGGTCTGTTTCAAGGCCTCTTCTTGCATTTTCTTGTCGATGGCTGCCTGCTTCCGGGCGCTTGGCTCGGTATTGGTCTTACCCCAGCCTTTCAAATTGGAAACGCGCGCCTGATTCTGGCTCTGCACTACCCAGTTCTGAAGGGCAAGTTTCGCTGCCTGAACCCTTTCTTCCGTTCCCCAGATTTTGAGGAGCTTGGAGAAATATGTTAGTGTCATTCTTAGCGATCGGCGAGAGGTGCTTACGCGGGTAAAGAGATTAGACGGTGGCTCAATGTATGCCCCAGTTTGAGCACCTATTTGCTCTAGGATGAAATACGGCGACTTCTCCAAGCCCCTAGCCTTTACTCCATCCCTCTTCTTGAAAAGCCTAAAATATTGTCAGTAGGGAAGTGTTAACACGGCCACTGTAGCTGCACTCACCGAGAATCAATCTTATCATACCCGGATGGTAGCTCATATGTACCTATACCTCTGATGTTAGCTAGTCGGAATATAAAGAGAGGACGCCGCCGTGTACCTGTAGGCGGAACCCGTTTTCTCCACGCAGCCTTAGCCTCATTGTCGCGTTCCCCAGGTAGTCTATCCGCGATTTTTAGGTTACTGGAAAGTGCCTGAGCCTTTCGAAGGCCGGTGGTATACAGTCTTTGGGCAAGCGCTGTTTGGTGGGTTGTCGATTTGACCATTACAGGAGGAGGGGCCTTGATATCGGGACACAAGCTCACATCGAAAGAGGCCTTTGGACCGCCTCCTTCCTGGCAAATCGACTTTTGCAATCGACAGACTGGTGCTTCCAAGTCCCATTCTGCAGCACGACGTTAGCAGTGTAGTGGAGCATGAGACAGGGATAACTAGCCAGCAGCGTTCAGCCACTCGAAGTCAATTGGCGACGCCATTGTAAAGAGTGACGGGAGAGAATTGTGGAGAACACGGGTTTGACAGATTACAGGATACGGAAGAGGGTTATTTATGGGGCTGACAGGTCGTGTTAAGGCAGCATCGAAGCAGTGAATCAGCGAATATTTGTGAATAGCGACACTAAATGACAGTCACAATTGGGAGGATGTTAGCAGGTGATTGAGCTTATAGGGCAGGAGCGCTCCCCACACACGCCAGATCGGGTCGGGGTCTGGAAGCGCCCCCACAAACCAGACGCCCACAAGCGCAAGTGGGGAGCGCCCCGCGGGGTTTCCAAGTAGACGTGCACTGGGAGATTTGCTAGAGTCTGGATGTGTAGCGGCGGACTGTATGTATGTACTTTGTACGTGTGCAGGGCACAGGCACGTATCCATCTTATATCCAGCATAGGACTTGCGTAGAGGTGCTGAAGAACAGGCTCGATTACTGGCGTTCGCGCAGTGGGCACAAGGGCTTTGCTGGTCGTCGGTGTCAATACAGCGGCCATCAATAGTGCTGTGTTAAGGAGAGGAGGTTTGATGCTTGGTGTGGGGTACTGCATATAGAGTATAATAATATAATAATACATTACTATGTATCCGGTAAACAAGTAAACAAGTTAGTAGCCTTACGGAAGCCCCAACTGCTTAGCTAAGCGTGTTGGTCAACACAACGCGTCGAGTCGCGTTGTCCCGTGCAGTGTGTGGCATCACTTAAGCAGCCAGTAGAACCAGATCAATGCCCACAAATCTAGTCATCGCCCAAAGATGGCCGTTACTCCGAGGAAGAAGAAGATGCCAGGTGCTGTTTTTACGCCGAAGTCTCGGAGGTCTGTTGTTTCTCCGCAGAAACTGATCACTCCAACCCACAAGAGGTATGTTGACCCACCTCCTCCTCTAGCAAAACCGGTCTGAATAGTTACCCAGGGTTCCAGTCAAAAAGCCCCTTGAATTCACGCCTCTTGGGACAAGGTTTCTCTCGCCTTCTCGTGTATTATCCTCGCCGTTTCAAATTGCCCGTGCGCGTCTCCACGTTTCCTCAGTGCCAGCAACACTACCTTGCCGGGAGCAAGAGTTCGCGACAGTCTATTCTCACTTAGTAGCTGCCATTTCTGATGGGTCAGGCTCCTGCATATATATATCGGGCACCCCTGGCACGGGGAAAACGGCAACTGTACGAGAAGTAGTATCTCAGCTTCACGCCGCAGCACAAGATGAGGAGTTAGATGACTTCGTCTTTGTGGAAATCAACAGCATGAAGGTAACTGACCCACATCAGTCTTACTCACTGCTTTGGGAGGCTCTGAAGGGAGAAAGGGTCAGCCCTTCTCACGCCCTTGATCTGTTAGAACGGGAGTTTGCAAACCCAAACCCTCAGAGAAAACCGTGTGTGGTCCTTATGGACGAATTGGATCAGCTAGTCACCAAAAACCAAAGTGTCATGTATAATTTTTTCAACTGGCCTGGGCTTCGACACAGCCGGCTGATCGTACTGGCAGTAGCCAACACTATGGACCTACCAGAGCGGACATTGAGCAATAAAATAAGCAGTAGACTAGGCAAGCACACTAAACCCCTACCAACCACTGTATGATCTACTAACAGCCACCGAACAGGCCTGACAAGGATCACATTTCCCGGCTATACCCACGACCAACTCATGAAAATCATCCAATCCCGTCTCGAAGGCGTTCCCGGTACAGTCGTCGACCCAGATGCCGTTCAGTTCGCCAGCCGTAAAGTCGCCGCCGTGAGCGGAGACGCCCGTCGAGCCCTCGATATCTGCCGGAGAGCAGTAGAAATCGCAGAACTAGAAGGCTTAAACAACGACAATGACGACGATGATGACCACGATAATGACTTGTTCTCCTCAACCCCCAGCAAAGCAGGCAGCAGGAATAACAGATACCCTCCAAGCCTCGGTAAAACAAGCGGCAAAGTAACAATAAACACCGTCAAACAAGCTATTAACGAAGCAACAACAAGTCCACTCCAACAATACCTCCGCTCCCTTCCCCTCTCCTCCAAACTCTTTCTCGCAGCCATTGTCGCCCGAATCAGGAGAACAGGCATAAGCGAAAGCACACTCAGCGACGTAATCGAAGAAGCAAAACGCATCGGAAAGATGGCAGATAATGTACCTATTCAGGAATACTTATTAGTGGAACCTCTGTACTCGGGCCAGAACAACGTCGCAATGAAGGGGCTAAGGAATGCCACCGCCCAAGCCGCGCGTGTCCTTGGGTTATCTGCTGCAACGGTCGAACTCATGGACGCTGGTGTCATAGGGGTGGAATCTAGAAAGGGGGAGCGTACGGGTAGGATACGGCTTAACATTGGAGATGAGGAGGTGAAATTAGCCTTGAAAGACGATCTTCAATCGCGCGGTCTTGGCTTTTCCGCATAGACGAATTGATCAGGTCAGGCAAGTCAATCAATAATACTAAGGCCAATGTAAAATGAACCTTTCCTATATATTATTTGCTCTGGATATCCATCAACAACACCATATACACCACCCCAATGCAATTTACATATCGCAATGACCAGCCCCCTGGCGTCACGAATGTGTGAACAACCCCCTAGAATTTCTGCCGTCCCAGTGTTGGCCTCCAATCCATCGGGTGGCTCTCAGGCGTCGCTTCATCATCCTGCTTCCATACCTTAACTGTAAACGTGTTAGCCACCATGACGAAATAATTCTTGGGGAAAGAAGAAAAACGTACTGGACTTATCCGCCTCCCCACAAATCAACCTCAAGCCCGTCCGGTCGAACGTAGAACTCATAAGCCCTGCCTCTGCATCGAGAGAGCCAGGCTGTGCAGTCGTATCCAGCGACTGGAACTTATATCCGGATTTCCAATCCCAGAAGTTAATGGAGCCGTTATCACCTGCTGTAGGGTTAGCAAATGGCTGCGCCAGAAAACAGACATGAGAAAGAGCAATAAGTTCCTTACCTCCTGAGAACAAGACATTATCTTCATTTACGCTCAGCGTATTAATAATGGCGTTATGGCCTTCAAAATTCTGCATGAAGGCCCCTTCCGGGCACTTCCATTGTTTGATACTCCCTGTACTTCCGCTAGCAAACGTGAATTCCTTCGGGTGAATGGCCAAGGCCCTAACTCCCTTCTTATGGTGAGTCAATACACACATTGTCTTCCCGGCCGCAAGATCCCAAAGACGGACTGTTGAGTCGAGGGATGAGCTGATCACCTGTGGATCTGCCTCCTGACACTTAACATCAGATACCGTTCCTTTGTGTCCGCTTAGGACGTGGATGTTGCTGCGAGTTCTCATGTCCCAGACTCTCGCGACACCATCCCGGCCACCCGTAACGAGAACGTCGAGCGTAGGGTGCAATGACAACGTGTACACTCCACTCAGATGCCCGTGGTAATGTCTAATAACCTTGTTCGTTTCGAGGTCCCAGCACTTCACCATCTTGTCTTCCCCGCAGGAAAATAGATAAGGGTGCCTCGGAGACACCGCCAATCCTCGAACGGTTGAGATATGACCAGTCAGCGTTAACCGCAGGGAGCCAGAAGCTAAATCCCAGATTTTGATAGTCCTATCCCCAGCACCACTAGCAAACCACTGGTTCCCCGGCTCAACCGCTAGGCTTCGAACCCATCCTAAATGGCCAGATATGACTCTCATTAACTTCCACGGGGCATGCCAATCTGGCTTGACCTGTTGGGTAGTTTGATTGCGCACTAGGCTGGTTGATGGTAAGGAACGCTGTGAAGTTCCACCACTTGCACCTGCCCCTGCGCCTACTCCCTTTGCTCGTACTGTCAAGGCAGTCGAGGAACCTCTGGCGGAAACATCATTATCGGACTTCGATGGTATCCCCTCAATGAGCTTCGCTATCTTAGCATCTGATGGCTGGATCTCATCCACCTTAGACTTCTTTCGCCTTGCTGCAGTAACAGATGCCGCGCTAGCCTGTTTTGCTGCTAATGAAGGAGGAAGCTCGCGAACGTCGTCATACTCAGCTCTTATACGGACTGCGAGACTGGCACGGTCGGGGAGGTCGGTAGGTAGTTCAACAGCGGGTAACGTCTGGCGATTTGGGTACGAATTTGCGGGGGACAGAGTCGATGGAAGACCAAAGTCCGCGGCAAAGAGAGCTCTCGTTCTTTTTACAGAACTTCGAACAAGGATCTAGAGCAACAAACTATAGGCATTAGCAAGCCGGGACTTAGAGGGAATAACAATAGGTCTCGATCCGACTTACCTCTGGCGGAGGTGATGCTGTAGCGGCCATTCTGCGATGGTGCTGTGTTTGTCCGGGGATCTGGAGACCTTGGGAGTCGAGAAGGCGACGTCGCGGTGCACAGTGCACGGTCCAATCCCTACAAGGTGCGTGAGGTACTCGCGGGTACATGTATATTGTACTACCAGCCCCACCACCGAACTCCCCACCAACAACGAATCGCAGTCCCTCCATTCCTTGATTTTAAGCTGCCATGGATGCAGAAAAGCAATCCAAATTCGCTATCCACAAGGCTGCTAGGGAGGGCAATGGTATGATATGCTGTCAATATATCAACTGTTCTTTTGCAACTAAACTGACGATAATTGCCCAGCTAGTGCTGTTGAATCCCTTCTGAGTGTACAGTGTTTCCCAAACTCGATGTTCTGTAACCTAAGGGTGTGGTCGAGCGTGTGGCTAACTACGACAGGCAAAACCTCAACTGGCAGAGCTAAGGGATGACGATGACCGCCTGCCGATTCATTGGGCTATCTCTTACGGCCATCTACCTGTCGCTCAGCTTCTAGTTCAGCAGAAGAAATTCGATCCCGATGTGCAAGTCGGTACCAACTTTCTCCCGCATCCCCCACTCTGCGAGTCTTAACTCTTCGCGCAGGATGGATCGGGCTGGACCCCTCTAATGATTGCTTCCAGTCTTAAGGAAGGGGACGAGTTGGTCCGTTTGCTTCTCCAGAAGGAAGCAGACGTAAATACGAAGAGTATATAGCACAGATCTGCGCAGATAATTTTCAAAAAAAAAAATCGATGCTAAAATTTGCTCTACAGACTTTAGCGGACAGGTACCGTAAATTCCGACGGCCTCCATTCGCCCCTTCCTCTAATATTGACTCCATAGCCAGACGGCAATGCATTTCTGCGCCTCAAAGAATAATATCGACGTCGCACGTATGCTACTAACCCACAAAGCCTCTGTAAGGACTAAGGACAAACAAGCACAGCTCCCAATCCATAGGGCAGCAGCGATCGGCTCCGTTCCCATGGTTAAGCTCCTCATTGAGAATAAGAGCCCAATAAGTCCTGTTGATATTTCTGGTCTCACCCCCTTGCATCACGGTAAGCTCACCCTGACGGACTCTTCTCCGTACCATTCCGGTTTCCAGGCACTGACGGTTTCCGCCAGCAATTTCCGAGGGACGGGGAGATACTGCGCTTCTTCTCTTGAAATCCGGAGCAGAGACAGGGGTACGGACCAAGGAGGGCCAGTTGGCCATTGATCTAGCGCCGGATTCCCTGGTAACTCCTCTCTAGTTTTGTCCCCTTTTAGCAACGCCGTCTAAATACTCGAAAGATTCGAAAGTTCATCTTGCAAAGTGCAGAGCGCGAGGACATCGAGTTAAAAGTGTAGCGGCCGAGGGAGTCTCCCAAATGCATATCTAAATGTAATCCAAGCGCCGTAGTCGCTAAATGCAGGTCTTCCGAGACATGTAGTAGTGTACAATAAAGCAGAATCGGCAAGCCACAAGCTATAAGGGGCAATCACTCATTTCATGGTGCTGACGACCAGTTCTCGATACATCTGCTTCAAATCAGCAACGTCTGCTCGAAGCTCCTCTACCAGCTCGCTCTTTTCCCCTAGCATCTCAAGCGTAGTTTCGTATCTTTCGTTCATCTTTAACAGTGCTTCTTCAAGCTCCTTAACTTTCTCATCTGCTACACGCTTTTGTTCGATCTCGCGCATAAGGGACACCACCTCCTCTCGCGCTTCGTCACGCTGGGCAGAGAGTCTAGTGAGTTCCTCCTTTGTAGCCGCTTTTTCACTCTCGAGGCGTCGGACAGCTGCACTCATTCTCTCTACGAGTTGTACGGATGGCCCTGCACCGGCTGTAGATGCAGAGATCATATCATTGACGGTCCGATGCTGCGATGATGGAGAACCAATGCCATCGAAGAACTCCTCAGGCTCCGCAGTTTGTACAGAAGGTGTTCCGGGACTGCTGATTCCATTCAGTGGTATCGAAAACGTCAGAGAATCTTGCCTCGCCAGTGAAGCACTAGGATCCGATGCCTGAGGCTGCTGGCCCCAAGTTCGGCGGCTTATCGGCGAAATGGCTCCAGGATCTAAAGTAGAGACACCTTGCAACCGGCGATTTTGAAGAGCTACAAGGTCAGAGTTTGAGCCCTTGCGATTAGTACGGGAAGGAGACTGCGTTCTGGAATAGGCGTGGCCATTTGCTTGCTGTGCTAGCTCTGTACGACACTTGGCTCTCTCGTCTTCCAGTTTCTGCAGCAATTCACGTTCCCAACTCTTCCGATCTTGCTCAAATTGAGCCCTAGCGTCAACTAGAGCAGCTTCGGATTGCTTAACCCTTTGTTGTAGCTTCTCCACCCGCTCCGTGTTTTCAGCTAGATCTTGCTCAGTGCCACGTAATCTGGTGGCCGATGTTTCGAGCTCTTCTTCCACCCGTTTTGACTTGAGATTCTTTTGGTGGTCAGTTTCAACAATTCCATAAAATTCCTTTCTAGAACACTCACTACTTCTCTGGCCTTCTTTCTAATTTGGCTCTCTCTGGTAGATAGATCATCTCTCTCCTTCTCAAGACTAGACACGCGTGACAAGAGGGTCCCTTCGATGCCCTGCCAATTTTCGCTCGCAACAGCATATTGGGTTTGTAGAGTCTCGATTTGGCGGAGGAGGTTTGCCTGAGCATCACTCGTCTCTCCGGTCGACACTTCTTCAGCCCGGGTTCGTAGGGCTTCCAATTTGCTCTCCAATATCTATGTTATATGTAAGTAACTGCATCCATGAAAGTATGGCTACCGTACCGACTGCTCCCCTCTGAGCTCTAGTTCGAGTATTTTCGCTCTTTCCTTTTCTCGCTCAATCTTTTCCTTCATAGCTCCCACTTCAGCACGATGTCTCTCCTCGCTTAGCTCCTTCTCAATCTTTGCATTTATGAGATCATCCTTTAGTTCCACTACAACCCTCTTCTCGGCTTCAAGTGCGCCAGTCTGTGCCTTCGTTTCCGCGTGTTCAGCCCTAAGTACAGCTTCGGCCAGCTGGGATTGCAACCTCGCTATCAGTCCGGCATTCGATTCCTGCTCTGTCCTAAATAGCTCGATCTCCTTCTCTATCGTAGAAAGTACTTTAAGTTTTTCGTTCGCACGTCTCTCTGAATCCATGGATCGTTTCGCCTTCTCCTTTGCATCCGACAAGTCTCTCTCTGCTTTTTCCAACCGCCGTTTTAATTCCAATACAGCTTTCTCATCCTCAGTAGATTTTGCTCTTAGCCTCTTTATAAGGTTGATGTATTTAAGCTCTGCCTTTGATAGTTTTTGCCCCTCTTCCATTAACGCCGCGATTTGCTCCTCCTTCTCTGCAAGTTTTTTTTCGAGGCTCCCTGCCTCCGCCGATGAGCTGGCTTTTCTCGCGTGTTCTGCAGACTCTCTAGCAAGATATTGAAGTTTTGACTCGAGTGCATCGATACGCTCTGTGTACGTGTGTGCCTCTTCTCGCCGTCGTAGCTCAGAACTCTCGTAGTCGGACCGCATTTGCGACATGAGTGCTTCATACTCTACTGAAGACCTTACTACGGTAGGTTCTAGGGTTGCTGGCGGCTCTGAATCAATAGCAGCATCTTGCGATGACCTCGTAGATTGGCGAGGTGATATTATAGGGTGTAATTCCAGAGAAGGCCCTGAGGAGTCATCGGATCCCAGGCTAGACGGGGCTGCTGGCGTCGGGCTCCCAGCAGTCACACCCACAGCTTCTCCGACTGTTGAACAGGCAAAAGTACTGCCAGTCTCCTCAGAGACTCGCTTTGCGTCCAGGGACTTCTTACCACCGATCACTCCCTTTACCCCCTCAGTAACTATCTTTTCTATGCTCCGCCGTGGGGTATCTGTTCCGGCGACCGAGTCTCCTCCCATAGCTGGACTGGCTGCTCGAGAGGGCAAACCCAAAGATGACGCAGGGCTGTCACTCCTGCTAGCGCCGCTGCTCTTGACCACTGCTCTTGCTAGGCGTTCCTGCAAGCGATCTTGAGCTCTGCCAGAGGGTGTTCGCGAAAGGCCTATTATAAAATCAGCAAATTGTTCAAAGCGAGAAAGGACTTCGACATTTCGAAACCCACTTTTCTCTGGACCAGCGGTAATAGGCAGAGCCATCATTGCCGACTTCAGTCCGGGCTGCTCTGGCTTCTGCTCGGAACCCGCGATCGAGTAAGTGCCTACACCCCTCACATTTCTACTCACTGCGTCGTCACCGTCCGCAAGGATAGTGTCAAGTTTCGATTCAACTCCAGCAACAGCTTGCTGTAGGAAAGAGCCCCATCGAGAGGAAGGCTTGGGGGGTTGCGGCGGGGAGGCCATCTATAGAGACAGGTGTTCGAAAAACGAAAAGGAATGAACCGTGTCAATATCCCACCCAGGCCGACGGGGCAATTACATGAGTGCAATATGCGGGTTCACGGTGGTGGACACCAAGGAGCCTACACCAGACAGGCGGTGTTGTACGTGCTCGCGGATACGTCGCGATTTTTAAGGATACGTCAGCCCTTTCGCGAGCTACAGCTTCAATCAGCTATTTTGCATCATAAGTCAACTAAAATTGCCGCTTATATAAGCCAATAATTGGCCCATCCTGAAACGTTATTAAAACGTTACACTAGGTCAGTGCGAGTAACCAAGAACCATCACGTCGATACCTACGCTGTTAGCTCTACGTGACCGATACCAACGTTCTACTGATCTCCCTTCACACGACCATTCTGAGTCTTGCCTGTGATGGAATGCCTGTCTCCCAAATTGTCTACCCACCCACCTCCGGGAGCAGCACGAAGTACTCATCCTGTCGGCCCGTTTAAACAGCGCTAGAGCCAGATGCCCATACAATGCAGAGATATGCACCTAAAACTACCGAGAAGAGAATCAACTATTAAAATTAACGTCACCAACCTATTCCCACCATCAGATGTCTATGTATAGCTTCTTACAAGCCAGGCCCCATCTACGTAGATTGGACCGCCGCGAATAACTCACCACCAACCGTGCCCCTCGAGAAGGACACCCTATGGCGGACCGATCCGCCTCCTCCACCTCTGAAGGTTTGAGCAATACATACATCGTCCAACGTCCACATACCCATGCCCCCCAAACAAACAGTAAGCCCTGTCGCAATTAATGTCCGCGTCTCCCTCAATATCCCTTCGCCTCTTCGATCCTCCATGTCCTATTTAGATTCCTGAAATGGTTTAGTTACCTTTAGGTCTAGCAATTGTTGGCGAGCTTTCTCGTTTTGGCGCACAAAGGCCGAATGTTGATTTCCACGACAAACGTGCTCCGCAGTAGTATAACGACCGTCAATAAGGCGTAAGCGTTTCGGTGAAATGTTGGGTCTCGGAGATAGTAGTAATAGGGCTGCCAACCCAACTAACTACATGGGATCTAGTCGAGAGTACTATTAGAGTGTGTATCAGCGACGAAGCCAACCTCTCTCTCATTGACAAACGTACTCTTGAGAGTGCTATGGAATAAGAAGCTTCCAGTGCCAACCAATGGGTATCCGAAGAAGCTGACGAGGAAAATGGTATCACGTCCATGTTTCTCGCAGCTTCGGATCCCTCCAGCAGCTAAACACATAAATATCAAGTTCGTCAACGAGTTAACGACTTCCGCAGAGTATGGAGTCAAGTAGTAGTCCTGAGGCTCAGGTTAGGATAGCAGGCAAGTGATCCCACCAGCCGTACCCCCCACATCGATTCAGAGTTGACATCATCGGGTGCCAGTACCCGCCGCGGGCTGGAGGGTAGGGAATAGAAGGGACCCCGAAGGCCATCCTAACTAACGTTACGGGGAGTAGTGAATGAAAGGGCGAAGGGACCAGAAGACTGTTAAATGTTGCCCTGTGTTCCGGGAAGAATCCCAACCGGGCTTCTGGCGTATGAGGTAGGGTAGTGCACTCTACCCCGTACACTACTTTGGTATAGGGTATATAAGTTTTGTTAGTACGCTGCGCCGCATCGGGATGCGCGGCACACAACACAACACTAGAAGCTAGAAAGATCCTGAAAATCGGTATTCCTCTTGCCTACATTTTTGCCTGTCTCCTCCGGTTTTCAGAAAGAAATTTGAATATGTTTCGGTTGAGTTGTGGAGAGTCGGGCTTCTTGAGAGGCAGTGCAAGGGTCAATGAAACTGATGTCCTGAACCAAAGTACAATATTGTACACAGTAATAAGCGAACCCACTACATTTCAAGTCCCACAGCGAAACGATAACCTATCTCGTTGGTTGACAATAGTAGGTCACGCCCTATTCCCTGACGCGGGGTTGGCGCTCTCATCTGATCCGATTTTCATACCCCATCCCAGCTGGGACACCGACGAAAAAAAAACAACGATCATGTCGATCCCAAATGAGGCACTCCAGAAGGTAAGCCAACCAGGCCATGCAAGTGGTCGTCTCTGACGGCTTTTGCTGGTGTCAAAGCTTGTGCAGGAAATAGAGGGTCGTGCATTGCAGGCCCAGCAGCAGATCAACGTTGTAAAGGCGCAGATTGCTGCAAAACAGCGCGACATCCGTCTTCTACAGCTAACATCAAGCGAGGTGGGGAGTCTGCCAAAAGGCACGAATGTATACGAGGGAGTGGGGAAGATGTGAGCAAAGCCCTAATCGCTCCATCCCTCGACGGGTATTGAAAGGTTCGATAGGTTCATCTATAGTCCCATGGCGGATGTTGGCAAGAGACTCGCGACGGAAATAGGGGAGTTGAAGTCGGATGTTTCGAATCTGGAGAAGAAGCTACACTATCTAGAAACAACCTACAAAAATAGCCGAGACCACATGGAGCAGATATTCAGGACTGGCGGAAAGGCGTAGGACAAGGCATTTAGAACTCGTGTTTGAAGATCAATGGGTCGGTTCGTCCGAGTGGCAATAGCTCGATGCGTGCGTACTAGGGGTAAAAACTCTGTGCGTGCATTACTCCATACAATATATGTCAGTACAGTCGAGAGCCACGCTGCAAAGAATATGGGTCGGGGCCAATAGATTCTATCCTCACGGCGCGATTACTCCCATATGTAAAGATGGTCTAGGGTAGGGGGTTGAGCCGCGTATTCATATTCTTTGCAACGCGATAATTCTTGTAATGCGAGGTTCTTTCGGCGCGACTCGACTGGATTACGTACAGTACGTAATCGTGTAAATATATACGTAGTATTTATCTCTCGAACCTTTTTTTTTTGTTGGTGTGGCTGGGGCACGCACCGTTGGTCTCAACCATGTCGCGAGTTATCCCGGTCTGACCGCATACATACTCCGTAGTAAATTAGTAAATTGCGCCGTGGAACTCCGTGGAACTCCGTATGAAGGAATAGCTGTATCCCAGCAGACGCACCACCATGCAACAAGTGATTTTGCCGGATCCCTCGCTCGCTAGAAACCCGCGCGTGTGGTTTTGCTGTTGTGGGGGCCCATAACGAGGGTTCACGGGCGCTATCCGGGGCTTGTGCAGACGCAATTGCAGACGTTGCCAGCGAAGGTTTTCAACCAGACCGGACCAGACGCAGCTCTACATACACGGTGGGGTGTTGGTCGATTGATGTGGTTGCCTGCAGGTTTGCAGATGGAACAGAGTCGGGGTGAGTCACAGAGCGTGCTCTAGATCAGATTCCCCCCCGAACAAACACTGATGCAAGGGGGGGGAGAGGGGGCAATTTTGCGCGGGATTTCCGTCGAAGGGAGGCTTCCAACTTCCACCACATAAGACGGGGGTCCTTCACCGGAACTCTGGGCAGAGCCGATGGCAGCTTGCGAAGGCGGTAGGGCAGCAGAGGTACTATGTCGACAGGGCGTAAAGGCAACCAAAGTCATACAGAGCCAAAGTTAGATCCAGCGGTTGGCGATCCAGCCACCGCACGCTAACTTTGGCGTCAAACGAAACGGCTGAACTCCGTGCAATGCAATACGGAGAAGTAGAAACTGCAAGTTGCGCAGGACAGAATTATTACGGCATTATCCCGTAGGGGGAAATGGCAATGGCAATGGCAATGGCATCCCAGCACCCCAGCCATCCCAGCTTGAGATAGGGGCATCGAGGCCAGCAAATTTGGTTGGGCGGGCAACTACCGCTAATTTCTCAGACACGAACAGGTGCAAAGGAGCAGGGCCGGTGTAGTGGCTGGGGTGATGGTGGTGATGGTGGTGGTAGTGGTGGTGGTGGTGGCCGGGCACTAATGCACCACACTAATAATGATGGGTATGATGGGTCGTGGTTCTGCTGTTGGTGGGGTGGGTGCAGTGCAGTGGTAACGGTATCGTTGTCGTTGTCGTGTTGGGTGGCCGCCGGACGCCGGACTCTGCTTTGCCTCACTCCCGCTAGTTGAGAAAGCGAAACGCCCATGTCGGTCCGTCTCACGATGTGCGACTCCCACTACAAATACCCCTCCCATCCCCAATTCCTGCCCTGTGCCTCTTCCCACCACCTCTCCACCCTGCGCCTATTCGATACGCATCGTTGCATCCGCCCTGTGGATTCAGCCTTCTGCTTTTGTTCGCCTCTCTAGCTACCCGTAGAGGCACCTCCCGTTCTTTGCGCCGCGCCGGATTCGCCGCCAACATGTCCTACGAGTACCTGGACGACACCCGTGGGTATCTCCACCCCCGTGAGCCAGTCGTTTTTGGAGCCCGCCCAGTACGCAATCGCATGGCAAGCGATGGCTATGCACGCAGGCCACTCTACTACTCCACTGCCTCTGGTGGGCTCCTGTCTCCAGAGTACGGTACTGGCCTCCACCGTTCTCGGTCTACTGGTCCCCGCACTGCAGGTCCCCCGTCGCCCGCGCCGGTGATCATCAATCACATCACTACGGATGATAGCCACCATCGAGGGAGGCCTTTGAGCATGTACGAACCAGAAGATGACTACGAGCCCCGCGACATCAGTCCTATGTCCTCACGAGGGCGCTCTCCGCGCGGACGTTCCCCCCGGCGCTATCACCGCCATTCGCGCCCTATCTCAGTCTCCTACTCTCGCGAAGTATCTCCGGGTTTTCGCACGGTTGAGGAGAAGTTGGAGTATGAAGCCATGAAAGAGAAACTGAAAAAGCTCGAGCTCGAGAAGCAGATGGAGGAGGAGCAGAAGCGCATCAAGGACGAGATATTGCTCAAGCAGGCCAAAGAAGCAGAGGCGAAATTAAAGGAAGAGAAGAAAAAGAGGGAGATCTCAGAGAAGGCAGTGGAGGATTTCAAGCGGAAGGAAGCCGACAGAATTACGAGGGAAAAGAAGGAGAAGGAAGAAAGGGAAAAGGAGTACCAGGAGCGGTATCGAAAAGACTTGGAGAAACTTGGCCTTACAAGCAGAGATGCCAGCCTGGTCGTCAGAAAGGAGGTGGACCTAAGCAAAACCACCTTCACCAAGATGGCTCGGAGGCATATCTCAATCGAGACGCTAAAAACATTCGGCGTCAATTGGAAATTTGACGATTATGTGAGAGCCTCTCTCCACACACGTTATTAATTGGACCCTCCCCAAGCCTACACACCACCCTCTCCACATTCCATTCATGCTAACTTATACGTCTCTCAATAGGACCCAGACTATATCATAATCAAACGCTGGGTGCCTGAGCACGAGCAGGAATTATTCTGGGACCACACACGCCAGATCCGAGAGGCTCGCGACAACGAGGAACGCCGCCGATTCTTCTTGCGCGCCCAAGAAGAAGAACGAGCACGACGAATGGCTGAAGAGAAGAAGGCCAAGAAGAAACCGGTGAAACGCACCGGCTTTTTCTACTGAGGAAATAAAGCGAAACAGATATCTTGAGGCTTTCTAGAAACCTAATCGGGCTGAAACTTTGGTTGGCATTGGTTGTTGCGGCACTGGCGTTTCTTTTTTTTTCTTCCTATATGTACGAAAGACCGACCATCGCATATTCTCTCCTCTTTCCCCCTTTTTTACCTTCCATACCACCCTCCATCTCGATCGAAAGAAGAGGACGAGTTTCCCTATCACGTTTGGACGGAAATTTTGTGTGCGTTTGTGTTGTGTGTGTTTTTTTGGTCAAAGCTTCCATTTAATCAACTAGTAGTTATTATATATCCTTTTAAAATCGAAATCAGACTTTACTGCCACCCGCCCACACTACTACTTTATTTTTACTTTATTTTTAATTTTTATATTTTCAGATGCGAAAGGTTGAGTAGATTTGGATTGGGAATTTATGTCCTAGAGTGAGAGGGGGTTGTCTTGACGTTCTGTTTAGCTCCGAGAGAGAGAGAGGGGTATGTGGAGGGCGAATAAGAGGCGTGATACCATCAAGCCACAGAGAGAAGTATTCCGGAAACAGCGCACAAACTACCCCACGCCCCATGCAGTACCTCCTCGTTTCCTGAGTTGGGAACAAAAAAAAGAAAGAAAGTAACGCCATAAACTTCCAAATGCGTCACAGTATAGTGTCATTATCCCTTCCCCCCCACCCCCGCTCCGCCCTTCTAATCAGTTCTTCGTACAAAGTCCAGGCTAACGCCGAGGACATGGCCTTTCTCGTCATCCTCAATCCTAGCCCATCGAACAGGGAGCCTAGACCGTCCTTATGCACCATCAGCTTCGCCGCATGTGCCATGTTTCCATATTCCGCGGGTCGGAGCTGGATACGTGTTTTAACTGCGTCAAAGGGGTTTGTCAGGGCGGTAGCAAGGCCGGCGGCGAGGACGCTAGATAGGGAATTTATGCTAGCGGAGGTGCTGGCTTTCATGGGTTTCTCGGTAAGGGGCGTAGATGGCGGTGACTGCGATGGCGGGCTTGCCATCAGGGAGGCAGTCGGTGCTAGTGAGCTGAGCTGTTTTTTCGCCTGTTCGTAAAATAAGACGTAGAGCCCTGCGTAGGGCGCATCGCGGATCGCTGTAGCTCCATAGCCAGAGAAGAATCCCCGTAGCCCCTCTGTGCGGAAGATGTTTGTCGAGGCGTGCCAGAGGGAGCGGTAGGCGTAGTAGTTGGACTCATACCTGACCTTGATGACTGTTATGGGCATCATCACGAACCCTACAGACGCGCGAGCCACCGCCCCAGTAGTGAGATTCGCCATATTCGACAGTTTAGGCAACGCGGAAGAATGGTTTGCCGCAGCATCGCTGCCCCCCGCCGCCATCGTCGACGCGGTCGTCGTCTGCGCGGTCACAAGTCCCCTCGACGACAACAGGCTCGACCGGGCAACATATTGTCTCAATCCATTGAGACTCGAAAAATACAAGGCAGACCCCACGCCTGTTCGCAGCGCCGAAGGCAGTGTCCCTCGCCACAGCTGCCTCAGCGGCTTTGGCCCTTTTACTATCTCCTGAACTGTCCCAGAGAATGAGTTCGAGCGTGACTGTTGTACGCGGGTCTTGAGGAGATCGGCGGGCTGGAGCAGCACCGCTGAGAGGATGCCTGACCCGAGGCCGGCAGCGAAGTGGAAGGCTGTAGCCACCAGTGTAAGAGAGCGCAACAAGCATCAATGACAACGTGCTTACTCGTAGACGACGATCGCTGTGACCGGTGACTGTCGTTGGACATTCCGCACCGACAACGACAACTCCCCCTCCTCCGCCTCCTGGGAAGATACTAAGTCTTTTGTGTGGCGCGTCGCTGTCGCGTTGACATTATTGTGGAGGAAGGAGGATTAAAGTGCTCTCAAAGACCGGTTTGTTAGTTGAGACCATATATCCCCGGAACAATTATTTGGTTAATCCGCCTGCACAACCACCGCCCAAGCTGCTCGACTCATCCGGCTTATTAATTCGAGTTTTCTCGCCCAACAGCCGTTGTTACTTTTTTATTCTTCGTGATACTACATGCTGCCTTTATCTAGACCTGCGGGTGCTCCATAGCCGTTAAGATCCCTCTGGCACACCGGCGTAATGAGCAACTGTATCACTTCATTTCTACGAACAATACACTCGCGTTCCAACGCTCAACCATCGGAATCAACCCAAACCAAAATGCCTGTCTTATCCATCCTCATCCCCTCCGTGGCACTTACCCGCAGTGTCTTGTTGAAATAGCGGTCCACAACCTTCAATTGGGGCTGAATCCATGCCCCACGTACAGTGGGTAGCAAGTTGAAGTGAACCGTGTGCCGGCTGATGGGGAGGATCTGCAGCGAGCTAAGTTTGGGTCCGCTAAAGGCAAACTCATCGTTCGCTTCCATGGTGATGTTGAACGTTAGTAGATGCATCGTTGGATTCTCAATGGTAAAGTCTAGATGTATGAGTGATGGAATGACTGAGGAGTAGCGTGTCGAAGCCAGCACCCGCGGTTCACTGCTGGGCACAAATAGACGGGGTACTGCTAGGGCACTTGTGTTGAGCTCAGCCCCTTCTCCCTTCCTTCTCCAGTAGATGTTGAGAGCTAGATCAAGGGTGGCCGACCGCCGGTCTTCAAGGCTGGATTTCTTAATGTCGAGCAGGAACCGCGTTTCCTCAATCTCATTAGGTGCAATCTCCAATACCCCGGTACCGTCTGGGTTCTCATGCGTGATGGAGCATTCAACGCCACCATTTACACACAAAACTGGCAGTTCGACCCTCTCAATTACCAAATCCTCTATGGCAAACGAGGCCATCCTTGCAGTCAAGCACCACTTTTGCGCAATTCCAAAGCCTAGCCCCTTACCGTCATCCTTGTCCGATTCAACTGTATCCTCTACCCTAAAGTAGGTTGGCCACCGGTCTGGGTGAACCCGAGGAGAGAAGTCGTAATTGGCTTCAAAAGGCCCGACAACAGGCAGGTTAACCGTAAGGGTTTTAGAAATGGGGGTGTCCCGATCAGATAACAGATGGTACAGAACCCTCAATTCTAGGATGTAATCTGCAGCAACAGACGAAGTATGAAACGAGAATGTTTCCACCGTCCTTGCGGCAGGGACGAGCTTTCCAATTACGTGACCTGGGAGAGAAATCGCTGATAACTCATCCAATGTTACTCCTGGCTCCTTTGGCGCCACCGCCTTGGGCGTTTCTTCAGCGCTTTTTGTCCAAGACAGAGCCGGAGCTGATTCAAAGTCACCCAGAATCCGGACTTCTAGAGATGCCTCTGTCTCCCCGTCCTCTTCGTTTATGACTTCGACATTGATAATAACTCGCTCATTCGTGTAAATCTGTTTCTTCAAATCCAAAAGCCTAATCTGCATCTTCGGTGGCTTTGGAAGGATTTTCACAACCCCAGTCCGCTCTCTACCAAGTCTCTTTTTCCTCATAACACCTAGGTTTTCTGTCCACCAAACCCCAGTGCTATCGTTTTCATCGAATGTGAGGACGTAGTTAACGTCAAAAAGGTCTGTAACCACTGAAAACGTTGCGGAGACGACGCTCGCGTCGCCCGCTTCTCGCAACATAGCCGCAATCCCAAATATTTTAACCTGGCCGGGGCGGAAGCTCAGGTCTGTAGTACCCATTAGGCAGCTTCTCCCTGAAAACTCATTTGAGGGAGAATCTTCATCAAGCACAATCTCGTCAAGTTTGGGAGATCTCTCGAGCGCATTTACAGGCCCTGATGCAGTTTTGTGGCGTATAACGGCCGTCTTCAGACTGCCGTCATAGGAGAGCCTTATCTCAGACAAGATGACTGGCACGGAGTCTACCTGGGCGCTTGATGTAACGACGAGCTGCGAAGCCAGCATGTCACCAACGTGGCATTCAGGGCTCTTGAAAGCATACCTTGACGACACTGGTGCATGGTGAGCATTCACGATATACAGGCCCTGGTAATCTACCTAGAAGGAGGACCACTTACAGAAGGATATGACATCACCCGCTCTCAAAACAACCGAAGGTTTGGACTTTATAGTATCTAGACCATCTAGGCATTTTGCGAGATCATACTGCCAAGCGGGTTTTGGAGAGAAACCTAAAGCATCAATTAGCATCGTTGAGACATGCTACGGCGCTAGTGACACAGTGGACATGTTGGCAAAGCATTGGGCCTAAAAAGAACATAGTGCGCTCACATTCGCTCATCAGTTCCCACTCTGGACCAATTATGTGTACACCATCGCCAATGTGGGTTGCACATTCCCGTAGAGCCCACCCGACTTCCGCAACGAGATCCAGCCAGCCTTCCCTTCTCCAGCTCATCCCCGCCCAGAGGGCTCGTAAGATCTTGAGAGCATCGCCCCAATTGCTTGCCTTCATCTCTTCTTGAGCTAATTCAAGGTTTAGCCGTTCTACCATCCTAGATTGACCCCTTTGTTCAAACTGAGTGATAGTGCGACGAATCGACTCTATTACCAAGGTAGAATGGTTGACGCCACTTTCGCGTGAAAGCGAAGATTCAACAAATGGTTCAGGACAGAGGTAAGTATCGTATAAGTTGGATTTGCCGACTCCGCTTAGTGCTCGCAATTGCCCTGGTGGTATTCTATCCTCATCTGGGATCGCTTCAGCAAAAACGCGGCGTCTGTACAAATGCCTACTCGCTATATTTAACCAGTAACCTGGGTGGTGAAGTAAGTCCCAAGGGGGGAATCGTTCACCGACGGGGAAGGCCTTCTCCGGAGGTGAGTAGATCGGTGGGGCTAGAGCAAGCTCACCCCCCTTCGGCATATTGGGTATGCTAAAGATGGGCAACTCCGACTTCTGGATTAGCTCTGCCATGATTGTTGCCCACCTCGACTCCCATGCTTCCCATCCATAATTCGCAGACCCCTTACCTCTTCGATCGATAAGATCCCGCATCCGGTCACGATGTCCCCGCCATCTCCGAGCAGCGGAAGTAGTCTGGCCGTTCCAAAGCAAGCATCGTATGATGCGGATAGCGATTACATCAGCCAGAAGCCTCGCCTCATTCCATCTTGGACTCCAGCTAGCCGTTGACTCGAAGACATCCTGTCCAAGCAATCCTTCATACGCCCCTTCGAAATTACGGCCTGCTGCATCCATCTCCTGTCTGAACTCCGCCAGAACCCCAAGCTTAAACTCGTATCTCACATTCCAGCCATGAGTGGCCAGAGTTTGGGATGTGCCCGATGTGGGCGGCGCTGTTGGCGGGGGTATAACGCCACGATTGCGTTTTCGGCGGGAGTGCTTCGATAGATCGCGGTAATATTCAATGCATATGGGCTGGAGCACGGAGAAAAGGCTTTGGACAAATGCCCGAAGCTCGACAGCGGACGAGTTGGGGGGAAGAAAGAATAGTGAGTTTTTGGGGTCCAGCCCTGTCGCCCTGCGAATGCTTGCAAGTCGTTCGTCAATTTCAGGGGAATCCAGAATTGACTTTTCGCTCAGGATAACAGCGACAAAACGAGTCTTGTAAAATGATGCTGCGAAAGTCTTCTTGATGTTGTTTATTTCGGTCTTCAATTGGTTATCGTGCAGTGTGCTGAGATTTGCATCTGCCGTCAGCGTGAAGAAGGCGACAAAAACTGATGGAAGAAGATCCTGATGTTTCGTCACCCACAGTGGTGACATGACGCCATCCGGAAAGAGAGTAGAGCTAGGAGACAGCGGAGATAGGGGCGAATGGAGCTCTCGCAGGGTAGCAGTCGTGTTAGGGGCTACCACTGGGGGAGACCCAGGTGGAGGGTTCGCCTTGCGGGGGGGCAAAGTAACATCCTTTTGAAGTGAACCGTTAGCAGGCAAGTTATGCAGTATACGACCTCATGCCAGGCTTGATGCTTGATATGTAGATGGCCTGCTATACCCCAAGGAGACATAAAAAGGGTTCTGACCTACCCTCCCAACGACCTTCACCCGGAACCGTATTGATCCCACTACATCCTTATTTGTTGCCCTAGCAGTCCATGGAGTGTGACTAGCATCGAGTTCCAGGAAGTACTGGAGCAAAGGACCTACGTTTGGCGAGGTGACCGGTAGCAAGTCGGAGGCAATCCGGACGCCGTTCTCCTGCAACAGTGGGTAATTGCATAAGACCTTTCGTGGGTCTTCCGATGGCGCCAGGCCCGAGAGCATAACCAGTGGGATATTGTGGACTAGGTAGTCAGGAGGGTATACGTCCATGTTTTAGGGCTCTTCTGAGCAAACAGGAGGGAGCAGGCAACTACGACCAGAGGCAGCGGGTCCGTCCAAATCCATCCCGCCACGGGCGAAATCACAGCTCAAACCCGTACCGGGTAGCAAGACGTGATTGAGACGATCGCTATTCAGCCTTGGACAATATCCGTCCACGTGATTGAGAGCAGCAGAGCCGATCCGAATGGAAAGCCGCAACTTGCGACGGGCGACTCTATCTCACTCTACCATTCCGCCCCAGAATCCTCCTAAATAGCATATAACAGACACGGGGCACAGACCAGAGCTTCCCCTGTAGCCTTGCGCTCTGTCATCCGTTCCTGCTCGTCTAGGGTACAGGTTGCAGCTGAGCTATCCAGTCCCACCGAGCTACGAGGGCATCGAAGTTCACGACGCGGACCTCTTCACCATGGCCGCCAGCCACGCGTATATAATGGATACAATCCTAGGCATGAGGAAAGCAATCAGCAGAAGGCAGGACGGTAGGATCCATTCAATTCAAGACCGCATGATACGATGTGGAGCCAGACTCCAGGACTGTGCGGGCCCGGTCACCGACAGAGCGGAAAAGCTTTGCTGACGCTGAAGCCAACTCTAGCCTCGGATTCTGAAGAAGCGATCAACGCACCGTCCAATCGCGGAAACAAGCTCAAGCGCAAGGCCACTTTCGTACATGAGGGTCAAGCAGATCTACCTAGTGGGCCTAAGGTCTACAGAGAGGTAATCTATCCTAGCAGTGGATCTAGTCGGCCGGGGTGGCTAGGTCGCTGATATATGGGACAGGAGATTGAGCACGCCGGTTACAAGCGACACATTGTTTCTCGCAACCCGCCACGCTTGGACGAAGACGGAGACGAGTTAGACGAAGATGATATAGACGAGGAAGCAGACGCTGCCGCACGAGCAGAGAATGTGTATGGGGACATTAGGGTAGAGGGTATGTTTAGAGCTTTCTTGAAATGGCGCGACTATATGGTCTAGGGTTACTCTACACGAGGCAAGATCAACGCCCCAAGATAACCCCACCATTATATACTCCTAACTCTCCTAGCTTCACTCACTATATATCCTAAATTATAATACTTACCATCACTATATAGAGGTTCTCGCGCCACTAACCTCCGTCGCCGACCTACCCAACCACCCCAGCCTCTCCTTTCCCTATCTCTCAAATACCCTACCGGAGCTAGCAAAGCAGGCATCGGACATGGTCCACAGAGAGAAGGCATCCTTATGGAAGGCAAAGCAACTTCTGATGAAATTTCGGGGGGATGAGAATTGGGCACCCTGCGGCATGATGGAGTCTGATAATGACATCGCGCTCTTCGGACCCATCGGTATCGAGGCCCGCAACCGCAGGCCCGGGTCCCGGCAGTCTCTATCCATGGCTCCTCGCAAGGATCGGAGAGCAAGCGCCGGTGGTGTGTCAGAAACCCTTAATCACCGAGGCATAAAACTCAAACAAGCTTCTGATAATGGGCTAAGTGACCGCCTAGCCGCTCTCGATAAGGATGGCAGAGAGGTTGCGGAGGACATCTCGATGGCAGACGTGCCGAAAGATAGTGCGGCGTCAAACGAGCCTCTCGCACCCAATACAGATGGCCCACAAAATGGGCCTGACGCAGGCCCTAACGGGGTTGCCTCCCGCACGGCCGATCTAGATATGGATGGCGCACAGAACGGCGAACACCCAAGCAAGAACAAGAATCCTACGGCAAATGGTAGCCCTGAAGACCAAACCTCGGCAGAACTTGACCTTGAGGCGGAAGAAGAATCGTCCCAACCGGCCCCCCACCGCATGACAACCCGTGCCCAAGCGCTCGCAACGGCATCTAACACGCCACCCCACTCCCGCTCGCGGTCTCCAACTCCTAATTCGCCACTTGACAGTTGGGTTCACCCCATCTTCCTCATCCCAGAATCAGCCAGGCCAGACCCGGACTTCGGACTCCCCCAGGCCGAGGCCACAGACACACGACGTCTGCTCCTGTTGTATGTGCAGAAGCAGGAAGAAGTCTGCCGCGGTGCGGAACAGCTCCGTGACGGCTTACTGAGGGCCAATCGGAGGAGGAAGGAGGTCTGGAAATGGGCTAAGGCGGAGGCACACGTGGGGGAGATGAGCGACGGGGAGGATTGGTATGACAAGGAGGAGTGGGGATTGGAGGAAGACTTGAAGAAGGGCAAAGAAGAGGATGACGATGACGGAGGGAAAGAGGGAAAGAAGACGAGGGGGAGAAGAGCGTAGGATAATGAGGTTGTAATGATGGGCTCTCCTGGAAATTCGGGGTCCGGCTAGGCCTGACCCTGGAAGCCCGAATAGATGGAGATCTAGCTAAAGTTCTCCGATCGCGGCTTCGTAGGCCTTTTCTTAATTGGACACTCCAATGACCGACTTACCATTGTGTACTACAATAATCTAATATTTGAGCAAGGCGCACCCGCATGATTGAATGCGGTCAGCCCTGTTTTGGATAACGAGGAGAAAATCTGAAGAGAGGACCAGCAGCAGACGATTTCTGTATATGCAAAGTAGTTGAATTCTTGCAACGCCAGCCTTCTGTTTAGATGTTAAATCTATGCGATACCGCTCAACATCAATCTACTATAGCAACATCCATGCGCCACTTGTACCGTGACATCAACCAATACCTTCTAAACACACACTCATGCACTTCGTTTGTATCATCTACGATGTCTTCTTCCCAGCCTCTCTCTCCTTTTCCCTCTTAGCATAAATAGTCGCCGTGAACGGACTAGCCAAGAAACGGACTGGTCAACATCCTATCAAATGCAATAGCAGGAAGAAACAAGAAACTTACTCCTCAAACCCCAAAGCCACAAGATAAACAACCAGTACCTCAGCCGTCAAAATGAAACCTGCTGGTTTCCCATACCAGATAGCAGTGCCCAAGAATGACAACGTAGACCCATAATACATGGGCGCGCTGGTGATATTAAATGGGAAAGAGGTCACTCGATGATCCATCAGGATTCCGAAGTAATCTCCCAAATATGTGCCGGTGAAACCGAGTGCCCACATGCTACTTAGGACGAGGGTGTTGCCCGTGGCGAGGAGGGTGTAGGCAATAGCGGTAGAGAGGGGAGTTTGGAGGAGGGGGTGGGAGGGCTGGGAGCGGAGAGCGCGTTCATAGCTATAGCATTGGTGTGTGGGTTAGGTGGCGATTTGCGATTTAAAGCGGGAGGGGCTCATATATACAGAAGGTCTCTGAAGATCCCAATGGAGAAGATCACCGCCGCCAGTCCGTAGCACGCATACCGCGAGTTTCCGCAGAAAAGCCGCGTTAGTGCTTTGTTGTAGTACTCTAACCATACCCAACCCGCCATCAGTACAACCCATCCCATTTTCCTCTCTAACAGATATTTCTTGAGTGTTCATAGGAGCAGAGCGCATACCTTGACGAGCAACGGTGCTTCACCACCAGAAAGCCTATCGTCAGCCCACCACACACCACTCAATGCCTGACTTGACACCACCAAAGCATCAATTGCCCCCCCTCTCTCTCTACCCATCTTCCCCACCAAACAAAACCAGACTTACTTCCAAAATATCGGATTAAACGCAATCGACAACGCCGCCACTGTGAATACCGTAGATAAGGGATCAGAAGACATCCATGAGGCTAATCGGGCGAACCTTGCGCGTACTTACCAAGGAGACTTCTTTGATTGAGGTCTATGAGGGAATCAAGGGGGGTTTGTAGTATTGACATTGCCGGTGCAGGGTGATATATTTTGTGTAGAGCTTCCTGAATCCGTTTTGAATGATGGAGAGAAATAAATTAAGCGAGTGACGAGGGTTTCTAGTTAGTTAGGGTTTACTTTTTTTCTTATTTTATTTATTAAGGGGGGAAATAAATCCTTTTTGTATATATATAATGCCTTTTCCTGAGAGCGGGGTTTGATAGATGCAAGGAATTAATGTGCTTTAAATGGTGCCATCGGCCAGTTTAGAACCCCACCATCACATACCACCATCATATACCATCACATACCCCACTACAAGGATCGTTCCGGCGAGATGCACAGGGGAAACTCCGACAAAATTACGTTCACCCAGCATCACCAACTAATTGACCTAGCTATACAAGGTTGCTGGGGATCCCGGGGGCACGCCGGACGTCCACTAGTTCCAATCCGTTGGCCCCTGGGGCCTTGACAATGCCCTCGCCTCTTACCACAAGGCGCTAGCCATGGGCCGCCGTATACGCAGTGAAATGCCCTTTTCCGCCGGTGACACGTTTGCTGGCCCCCGAGTCCACGGGCCAGGTGCTCGGCGCTGAATCCTCGCCGTGCGTGGCCGCGAGCGGCTTATCCAGCTGTTCCGGATCGAAGGCGGCGCCCATCCCGCCGTCCTTCTTGGTTTCCTTCGTCTCCGGCTTCGTATTACTACTCTCTTGAGTGTTTGAGTGTTTTTTTCGGCCTCCTGTCCGCTGCGCCCAGCAGTCCCTCTTGAAATGACCCTTCTTGCCACAATTGTAGCACTCGCGGGTCTCCTTTTCGCTGTTTTCATAGCTGATGGCATAGTCCTCCGCCGGGGCATTCTCCCGGCGGAGCTCTTCTCCGCGCGGCCGCTAAACTGCCTCGTCTAGGGTGAGGCTCGGGATAGACTGTGTAGTAGCTAGAATATGCTCCAATTGCGTGGGTGCTGTGTTGACTAGCAGGCATATCCCGAGGCGCTTCAAGCGCTCCTAGGGGCCGTCGTGCTGGACATCCTCTATCTCGTGCCAAAGGTCCTCAATGTCCTGCGATGCTTCTAGCGCCGTGTTGCCTCCGGTGGTCGCCAGCCTGGCAAACTTCATCAAGCCTCCTTCAGACGATATTCTGGATAGTACAGCACTTGCTTCTGCCTCTGTAGTTCGTAGCATAGCTCTAGTCGCCATCCTGGGCTCATAACCTGTTGGCGGTGCAGTGTTCGAGGCGGAGGAAGTGCAATTAGCAGTCATAATGCAGTCACGATGTAAACAAAATCAGGACTATAGACTATGGGTGCGGGGTACGAATTAGCCAGCCATCCTCCACGCTGTTTATATAGATAGCTGGAGGCCCACTGCCACGGCTCCGAGGCCAATGACCTCTATACTACCTTCTAAGCATGCCACGGCATACCGCCCGGCGAGCTACTCAATTAGGCAACTCCATGGTCTTCAGAGTACTCCTCGGGGCATTCTATGACTCTAGAGCTGCCAGAACCGTGCTTCCGAGCGCATTTGGATTGCCTCAATGCCGCGGATATTGCTTGACCCACCTCCAAGCAATCTCCGTACCGTGTGCTATAGTAATTACCATTGCGACACGAGAGTAGTGAGGCATACCACAACACGCTCATTATATAAACCTTAAACTTCAGCGTAAATATCCCTAAAGCCAAACATAAAATCAACCACCAACCCCACAAATGCAAACAAAAGGGAGTAACATACGTCCTCCTCAGTAATGGCATCTCCCTCCTCACCCTCTCCAAAAAATCCAAGTCCACCTCCACCGCCGCAATCCCAACATCATCCTCCAGGCCTCCAATCTCCGCAAGCACTTCTCCCCAAGGACCCACAATCATTGAGTGCCCATAACTAACTCTTTTCTCGTTATGCCGCCCCACCTGCGCTGCGGCGATAACGTAGGACTGTGTTTCGATGGCACGCGCGCGCAGGAGAATTTTCCAGTGGGCCTCCCCGGTGGGAACAGTGAAGGCAGAGGGATAGGTGAGGATTTGGGCATTTTGGCGGCGGAGGGAGAGGCTGATTTCGGGGAAGCGGAGCTAAGCGGCAATTAGGAAATCCGTTTGGAGGAATTAGGAGGAGCGTTTTACGTCGAAGCAGATGGCCATCCCCACACGGCCAATGGGCGTCTCGAATGGCGGCAAAATGCTTAAACCTTTTTCCGCAAAACTAGGTAAGCCATGTTAGAGAGCATCTTAATGTCCTACAGATCCAGAGGAAAGCATACCTACTCTCCCTCAGAACCGGCCCCCCCTCAATCTCCACGTCAAACAAATGTACCTTCCGATACCTCCCCTTAACCTCCCCCCTCTCATCAATCCAGACACATAAGTTCCTCACCCTCCCCCCACCCTCCACCGGCTCATGAATCCCCACACTAACCGGCAATCCAAACTTCCTTGCCTCTTCCCGCACACCGATAACAAATTCGCTTTCTTCAATGGGCTTAGCGAGGGCAATAGTCTCAGATGGCGAGGAGGCTATATAGTCGCTTGCCTCGGGCAGGAACAGGACCTATACTGGGCACTCTCTTCCGGTGTAAGCTCACACGGTAAATACTTCGCCACGCTTACCGGTGTTTACTTGGTAAGCGCAATTCTGGGGGAGGACTGACCTTTGCGCCAGCGGCAAAGGCTTTCTGGATGAGGATCTGACATTGTTTGAGGTTGTGGGTCATGCTTGCGGTTGAGCAGAGCTGTCCAATGGCCTAGGGAGTCTATGTGAGCGACGCAATTCTCAATAGTTGACCGGGCAATTTCATGGGGGCGTACTGCAATCGCCATCTCGACAGTAACGAGCTTCCGCCCCAAGAGTGGAGTTTGAGCGTTGGCAGTTGGCAGAGATGATGTTGGTGACGCTGGTGACGTTGAGAGTTGTTGGGTTATCGATAAGAGGCCTTGATAGTATCGGGGCCGGTAGGTGGTATGCTCAATGCTTTCGTTCGTGTGCCTCTAAGCTACGGAAGAACGAGCGGCAGCGGGGTAGGGTAAGCTACCCGCGCCAAGAATTCTAGCTACTCGCCTCCACAATACTCACGTGATGTGCTTATGCCATCAACACCCTTCTGCAAACGCGTCGTCCAGTCGCGTGGACTTGTTTGTGGTCCTGGAGCCATCGCCAGGCTGGAAGACTGCCCTTCGACATTGTGACCCCATCACCCCTCGCCCAGGGATTATCTTCAATTCATCTGTTTATAGCGAAGTACCATGGCAGTCGATTCCGAGCCCCAAGCTCTCTTTCGCGACCTCAGTGTTTGCATTGTAACCAGCAAGACACTGAGTGAGGACGAATCGAAGAGAGTGAGCCTTGGGATATACAACCCCTTGCGTTGCCACTCTGCTAACTCGCGGTGCTGCAGCTTACTGCTCTGCTGGTTGACAATGGAGCCGCCTGCGTTCCTCTGTCATTAGACTTATCGACGGCGCCCCTTAGAGAAATCACGCACATAATTTCTACTACTACAGACTTCCCAGCATACGAGGGAGCATGTGATGCCTTCATACCGGTGGTGAAGCCTGAGTGGGTTGATGCATCGGTGTCTCGAAGACGACTCGCCCAAGTACGACCATATAATCCAGACCCGCGGCTCTTTTTCTCGGGGGTGGTAATAACCTGCGCAGACATACCGGAGGGTGACAAGGATGCTATTATGGGTGGAGTTGTAGCCATGGGAGGGCAGTACGCGATTGGCGTCACAAAGCTAGTCACTCACATTGTAGCATTAACGGAAGAAAACGACATGTGTCGACAAGCCACTAAGAAAGGGATCAAAGCCAAAGTAGTGTTACCGCATTGGTATTAACCGATTATTCTCTAATGCCTCTCGTTCTTACTGACGACGGGTCAGGTTCGATGACTGTTTGAAGCTCGGAAAAAAGATAGATGAGAAGCCATATTCCCTCCCAGGCCCGGAAATTGGTCGACTTACGCTTGCCGACCCCGTCGGCATACCACCAAACCCAGATCTAAAAGGCGCCGTCTCTGCATACCCCCCCGACGCGCCTCCAATTTCGGTAGAATCACGAAGTCCCTTCCGGCGAGAATTCAAGGTCTTCGAAGGCAGGAAGATCATGCTGTCTGCCGATCTTGGTCTCGGAAGCCGGCTGCGTGGGACAGTTGAAGACCTCATCGCGAGTGGAGGCGGCTCAGTCACGGGCAGCATTCACAAAGCCGATATCTTTGTATGCCAATACCGCGAAGGAAGTGATTACACCACCGCAGCACGCTCTGGGAAGGAAGTTGGTAACCTCACATGGCTATATTACCTAATCACCAACAACACTTGGACCTCCCCAATGCGCCGGTTGCTCCATTATCCTATTGCCCGCGGCGGCCTTCCGGGATTTGAGAAATTCAAGATCACGCTATCCAATTACGGAGGAGATGCCCGGCTGTATCTGGAGAATCTTGTCGTTGCCGCAGGAGGGCAGTACACTAAGAATATGAAACAGGACAATACACACTTGATCACGGCTAGATCATACAGTGAAAAATGCGCTGCAGCCCAAGAATGGGGTATCCATATGGTTAATCACCTGTGGCTCGAAGAGAGCTATGCGAAATGGCAGATCCAGAGTCTGACCAACCCACGCTACACGCATTTCCCCCACAGAACGAATCTCGGCGAAGTGGCCGGGCAGACCCAAATCGATAGAAAGGCGCTGGAGAAAAATTTCTACACGGTGGACCAAGATATGACTTCAGACGACGATGGTGGAAATCCGTTAAATGAAGTAGAGATGAAGCAGGTGTTAGCAGCCCCACCAGACCCCTTCAATACTCCCACGCACAAGGGCCGCAAAGCTCAAAAAAAAACGGGGCCTTTAAAGACCCCAACTAGTAATCGTTTGACGGGGCATAACGAGAACGAGCCCCCGTCAACGTCGAGCAGTCGAGGAGCAAAGGAACGTGCAGTAGCGAGGCTGCATGATCTAGCACCCGACATAGCCCTGTATGAGAAAGAGAAAAAGCGAGTTGGAGGTGTCGTGTGGGGCGGTCGGCGGTCTGCGGACACAGGGCTTGGTGGGGGGAAGAAACGAAGCCCCGACAGGGGGGAGCAGGGCGGGCCGGACAATGACAACCCACGCCAATCAAAGAAGGCGAAGTCTTCGAAGCCGCCAGTTACAGTCAGGCTATTGTTAACTGGTTACAAGAGATGGGTCAACTCGCCGAAGATGGAGGATGAGGAACGGGTACGTTGTTATTAGGCATTCTGTTTATTTGTTAGGTACAACTGCTGACGAGCTACTATCATAGAAACGTCTGAGAGATCTGGGCATTCTTTGCACTCTAAATCCTCTCGATTGCACTCATCTCGCTGCCCCCTCTCTTGTTCGCACTCAGAAGTTCGTCAGTGCGATGGCGGTCGCTCCCGTAGTAGTTTCGACTCATTGGGTCGATGCATGCCTGGATAAGGGACGGCTCCTCCCGCCTGAAGACTTCCTTCTCAAAGACACCGAAAGGGAAACTCTCCTCGGTTTTCGGCTCAGCGATGCATTGAAAAGGGCAGAGAAAAATAACAGACGCCTGCTAGCGGGAGAAACGATATATTGTACCCCAAACGTCCATGAAACTTACAAGATCATTATTGAGGCTAACGGTGGCTGCTGTCTGATGTTTCGTGGTTCTTCCCGCGGTGGTGCGGGGCCGGGCACCAGTAAAACAAATGGCACAACTAACGTGGATGACGAGAGTGACTGTGGGGATAACGATGATATGTTGCTGGTTAGTAGCGAGACGCCGGAAGAAAAGAATCTCTGGACAGCATTCGAAAGGATGGCTGCATCCAAGCACTGCGAAGGGAGAGTGCTGAGGACGGAGTGGCTGTTACATGTAGTAATGAAGCAAGAACTTCAATGGGAAGAAGCCGAGAAGTTCCTCTTAAGCCATTGATATTCGGTATGGTCTAACAGCCAAGAAGAGAGAGAGAGCTCTATGTTTGGAATGCGCTGGTGAATCTGCACTGGCGTTGGCTGGGGGCACTAACTGTGGTCTCGCGACCGTCACTTGTAATCCATAGCGATGTTTCATATAGTGTAAGGCCTCCTACTAGAGGAAAAATAGAACGGTCTAACCTCCATGGTCTTTATCACTATCAAAAAGGGAAAACGCCGGAGGGGATGACCGAGTGATGTGCTGTGTTAATAAGAGCGACCATTAGATGACGGGAAAGAAGGGGGGGGCGTAATGGAAGGGTAGCTAGAAGAACTTCACGCCTTGCTGATCCTCACTCCCAAACACCTGCGCCTTACCGCGCTTCACGAGAACACTGAGCGCCTTCTGCAGCACCTCCGCATCCATACCATGAAACTCTAAAAACACAACCCACACCCACCAAAAATCAGCCCATGCCCACCGATGCCAATTTCCCCGCCTCCCAAAAACAGCAGCAGCAGCAGCAGCAGCAAGGAAACGCAACGTACCCTGCGACGCCGACAAGTCACCCTCAGTCAACTCGTAGACAGTCAGCACCACGCCCTTCTGGGCCGTTTCCTCGACCCATTCCGCAATAACCGCGGCCCACTCCTCCGGATTCCGCCAGTATATCAACGCCGTATTCCGCTCTTTCGACAGCCATTCTGCGCGGCCCTCTTTGCTTTTCATCACGTCGATGATTTCGCGAGCGTCTGGGAGGGAGAGGCGGCCTTGGACAGATTTTTTTGTCGGTTTTAGAGTCATGCATGCCAATGTACGCCGGGGGAAAAAAAAGGGAGGGGGGGCATACGGTTGAGTGGTTTGTTCCAGAATAGTTCTCCCTCGACAGCGTCGACTAGTGATAGGCGCCAGATTCGCTTTGCTCGGCAGTAGTCGAGGATTAGTTTGCTCCATTTTTCGCACTGCGCGGTGTAGGTTATGGTGTTGGGTTGGCGGGAGAAGAAAGGGGGGAAGTAGTATTCTCGGGGGAAGGTGAAGGGTTGGATGTGGGAGGCGGTCATCGCGGTGGTGGTGTTGGGAGGTGAACGAAGACCGCGGTTTGCTTATCGATATTATGGCGAGACCAAAAATTGTACAGGAGTAGTACAAGGCGGGGTTTAGTCATGTGATTCAGCCCTACCACCAACCGAGCCTCATCGCCCATATCTAATCGTCAAAACTGCAAAAAGGAGAATATGCCACTACCCACAATCGGCGGCTTGCGGGGGATTAATAGAGACCGGAGCAGACTCCAGACAATATATCCGCTTCTGTAACAGCGGAGGGCTCTAGTTAAGACACAGTCTTTGTAACCCGGTGCCATCTTCCCGCTGCCCCCTCAATAACTCCACGCACCACACAAGACCCCTGCGTCACCATCAACATCTACACAAACGTTGGATGGATCGATGCGGATGACACAACCAATTTTGTACAGTCGAGTCGCGCTGCAGGAATATGGTTGCGGCAATGGACTTCATTCCTATAGCGCGATTATTCTCCTATGGTAAGAGCCTAGGATCGGGAGGGGGAGCCGCGTATTTATATTATTATAGCGCGATAATTCTTATAACGCGAGATTCTTGCAACGAGACTTGACCGTACATATACATATATATATATGCTCCACATATACGTCTATATCTACATCCTACAGAAAAAACCTGCGTGGCTCTGCTGAAGCGTATGCAAATAATTTACAGGGCGTACCAACAAACCCACATATATGCACAATCCCACTTCCCTAAAGAGATTACTATGTAAACGCCGAACATGCTCCGCCGCCTCCGTGATGGATGGGGAAAATATTGCCCTCCTTCGCAAATGCTCAGACTATCGCGGTTGTTGTGTCTCCCCCAAGAGTACTTTTACGATTTCGTCCAGCATCTGGAATGCGAGATGTGAACTAGACATCTCCCAGTAAGCACCCTGGCCCACCGCACAATTAACGGCAGAGACACTTACTTTAATCTAGGGTTGTTAAGCGTTGCAAATATCCTCCGGCTCGCAGCCTGTGCATTAGCCCGACCGACAACACTTCCAGCAACATCCGGAATGAGGGTTGCCAGCATCAAGCTTGCTTCCGTCCGACTCTTAACTTTCTCACTCGTGGTTCGAACCCTAACCTCTCGTCTCACCCCCCCATCTGGCCACATGGATTCCTTCACCAGATTGATGTACTTCGCAACTGATTCCTCCTGGACTAGAGCCTTTGCGTTCTCGCGGACCTTCCGCTCGATTGTACCGCCGAGGAGCTGATGAAGAATCACCACAACAGCGCGCCCTCGCAGCCAATTGTTCCCGCGGTTGAGCTCAAAAGTCTCAAGAAAGATATCACAGATCGGTTTAACAAAAGGTTCGAGCTCTCTGTTCTCAAACGCGTTGAGTTCTGCTTCCGCTTCAGCGGCCGTCAGAGGGTCTTCCGCGATCGTTGAAGGGAGGGTAGTGAGTTGATTGGCGGCGGCCGAAATAAGATTCTGGCCGGCAACAGAAAGTTGGTCGAGCACGGGGATGTTTCCTAGAATGTCCTCCATGCCATCGGCTACAGTGTTGTAAAGGCGGGTGATAATATCTCTCCGGTCCTCTTGCACGTCTCCATCATGAATCGACGATGGAGCTATTGTCTGCTGGGATAAGAACGAACGTAGGTCTCGACTGCGGCAAACCTCAGGGAGGAGGAGCAGCTCAGTCAGATATCTTTCTAGTGCTAGCCGGCGTTTATGAAGGAAGTCGCGCTGGAGTTTCATGACTACCCTCCGCCTAGGGAAATCGAGCTGCCGGACCGAGGAGTATTTAGCTCGAAGCCGTTGGTGAAGGTCATGAAACTCGCTGTACCGCCTAGCAATAGCCCACGTCGCGGCAGGCATTTGCTCGCCTGCCTTCCGGTGGACCTCGATGACATATAATGCATACTCCCGTCCGTCCTCGTTTCCAACTATGATTGATTTAATCCTCATCGTAGACCGGCCGTAGAGACTATTGTCGCTTTCCTGTATGATATATTGCTGTCTCTGCATCTCCTTTCTACGTATCTCACGCTGCAGACTTGACTTCGATTTACGAAGGATTCTGAGCTCTGCAGTATTGTTTGTGAGCTCCGCTTTTCTCGTCAAAGAATCAACAACAGATTCCTGGGTGGCTAATCTCTCGATATCTGAGCTCAGCCCTGAGATAGCCTCTACAAGTCCGAGATCTCCAGGTGCAGCTTCATGAATTTCGTCCTCCTTGTCCTTTTCGTCTTCGTCCTCCTCAGGGTCTTCATGTTCGTCCTGAATGAACTTCTGCTCGTCTGGGAAAAGGTCATCATCAGAAAAGACACCGATTCTGCTGGATGTGTTGACCAGGCCGAGGGAAGCGATGCTTGGCCTAGCCTTCTCTTTGTCGCCATGGCCATTAGGGTCAGGCCGCGCAAAGTCTATAGAGCTCCGCGTCGAATCATTATCGTGGGGGAATATAACACTCCCTTCTGGAGAATGGCCAACCAAAGAACCCCTCGAATCCTCTAGGTTAGGCGCATCTTCCATGATATCATTTAGTGCGGCCTCCATCGCTTCGACAACGCGGCTATCAGGGCCTAAGTCGCCTAGACCAGGATCCGTATCTATACTCTGCCTCGAACGCGAAAGCGGGTCCACGTCATAGTCATCATCGAAGAGTGGCGTCGAAGGACTTGTATCGAACGAGCTCCTTGCAGGCGCCGCCCCATCCGTTAGCTCTGCAGAATGCTTCAAATCCGACGAAGGCGCTACAGCTTTCCGAAGGTCATCGCCTCTATTGTTTACTCTTGACGGAGGCCGGTTTAATACGCCTTGGTGAGATTGTCCCGGGCCTAAGCCCCGAGAGTATTGCTGATGTAGATGCGAATCCGAAGCCGCTGTTGGTGCCGCGCGCGCCGATGCTTCATCTGAAGTCAAGTATTTGTAGAATAAATCAGAATTCTTGAAGTTCGGGAAATGGTTCACCTGCATCTCTTCTAGTGCAGCGCTCTGTGCCCTCAAGATTGCTCCCCGAGCCTTTTGATATTGTAAAGGAGCTGCATCATGTCCTGCCTTAAGAAATGACCTAACAGCTTCGCGTGACCGTTCCGGAACTTTCAACTCAGGCTTTGACAAATATGCTTCGCTGATTTGAGTTAAGTCTGCTCGATCCGATTCTGTCCATATCGGTGGGACTGTAAGCAGCTCTTCCTCTTCGCCGATATCATCTTCAAGGGGGTTCCGAAATCCATCCACGACAATCCAGAACTGCACGAGCGTCATGAGGTGCTTTCTATCCATATATTCCATAAAATACGATAACCCGGATGCATCCCGCAGCACCTCCGTAAGTGTGGCATTCTCTAGTCTGGAAAGCGAGCCCTTAGTCGGCGCAGTAGGTGCATGGTTCCTGAACACTGAAGAAGGCCCTCCGGCCTCCAGAAACGCAACCTTCTGATCTAGTATTCTCTTTCCCGTCTCTAGTCGCCTGAGGTATATTTGATCCTGTCCCGGCACTCGAGATTCGCGTTTCAGTTGACTGGAAGCCTCGCTCCTAAACCTCCGAGCATCGGAAAGGTTATTACACAATCTAATCGACCGTATGTAGCGCTCAAATTTCCGCTCACTGTCACCTGGTGTCAATCGGAGAAATGGCATGGCACGTTTGGATTTGGGCATCGGCGATGCATGCTCATCTAAGGCAGCACGAAGTTTACGGACCGTCTTTCGGTCCTGTAGCATGGAACGTCCCTGTAAAATATGAGCTATGATATAACCAAACCGAGAAACACGCAAACTTACGTATGCTTCCATTAGCTGATTCCAAGAATCCGGATCCGACATCATCTGCATAATAGGAAAAAGCACAGCACATGCAACAATCTCCCTGATCAAAATACCCACAGCACGGCTTTTAATCTCGCTTTCCGGCAATAACTCTGGGAGCAGTCTTTCTGCAACTTTACGTAGATGCTCTTGTTGTACGAGCTTCGTGTTTGAAAAGGATAAGGAAGCTGCAGGGTGTAGTTTGCCATCTCGATACTTCGCAGCAATTGCCAGGTCCAGTTCCTCCGATTCAGTTACACTCCTATTCAACTTCTTTCCTCGCACTGCCCTCTCTGCCTCGTAAAAGTCCCTCAAATGATCTGTGATAATGGGCACTAGCCGCGATACCGCTACTTCCACGACGTCGACTGCGAAGAGACGATCTCTTAGACTTCGGATTGCTGTCCGAATTGTCTTGTCGACTTCATTTGCGAAGGATGGATCCTGGCTGATATTGTTGTACCACTCCGCCACGAAATCACGAAGTATAAGACTCAATAGACCATCGAGTGCACCGGAAATTATATTTGACCCCGGGCACAACGGAGGGCGATTGTAGACCGCGCCCTCCGCCAAAGCTGCGATCTCAGCTCTCCATGTGTCTGGTGCCACAAACGCAAGGAACGTCCTGTCTGAAGGCCCGTTCCTTTCGTCTGGAAGCCCCCTCGACGTCAACACAATCAGTGCTCCAAAACCCACGGAAGTAACAACTGCGCCTGTAACGAAGGCGTATCCAATAAAGCGAAGAGCAGGTATCCAGTGGGTAAAGTAGCCCCACGAGATAAACCCGACAACAGTTGCAATTGCCACATCTCTGCGGGTCAAGGCCATAATACTGAAGAGAGTCGCGGGCCTTGACGCGGCATGATTTAGGTGTAACCAGCTGTATAAAGTATGCAAATCAACCTTATGAGACGCTTGGGGCTTTCGACACTGAACTGCCATCGAAGGTTAACGAAAGCCTTTGCTGATCACGTGATATCGAGCAGCAAACTTTGCAAATGTGCAGTGTCTTTCTACTATGTATGCCAGGGGAAACAATTTCGAATTCGCTATTCAAGGCCACGGCGGATCTTCTAATCTACGGAAACAGGCCACGAACTTTTTACCTTCATTTCTCTCCACCTTCCTGCCTTCCTCAGTCTCAACCTTCATCACCTGTACACATTCATCCGCATCTTGCTCCTCCTCCGAGACCCGCTCAAACGACGGGTGGGCATCGAAGTGCTGAACCATCCATCCGTGAAGATCTTCTACATCCGTGATGGTATACACAACGCCTCCTGGACGTAGTACATAGGCATACTCAGAATTCAGTGTCATTCTAGATTAGTTAGTACAGAATAGGACTGGCTTGGAAAGTATCATAAGAGTACATACGAGACGATCCGAGCTTTGTGCTTCCGCGGTTTGAAGTGCGGGTCCGGGAAGCAAAGGAATATCTTCGACAGCTGATACTTCTTGAAGAAGTTTGGAAGAAATTTCATCGCATTCGCCCGCAAACACGCAATATTTTGATATCCACCAGACTCGATAGTTTGAGACCTAAGTGCCTTGATCTTTTCCTGGACGAAATCTGTGACCTTTACGCGGATTTCCATTCCTAGGTCAAGCTATGAGCACAGTATAAATGGCGTACGAAATTCATTATTTGCCACATACCTAGGAATAAAGTGTCTGGGAATCGTGGCCCAAGAGCGACCAACAGACCCCCAAACCCGCAGCCGATATCTGCTACCTCTACTTGCCTCGTCAATTTACCCGGAATGGCTTTTGTTCCATGGGAATTATGTGTCATGCCAGCCTTTGTGTCGTCAGGAGCTGCCACAAATGCTGGATAAAAAGTGGACCAATCCATCATTTCCGGGCTCTCCGGACTATATCAGCTTTAGTATGATCTCATTGCTAAATACGAGGGAGCAAAGCGCATACTAGCTCAGCCGGTGATCAGAAAATGGGTTTGCGTGTGCCCTTTGCCTATAGAATTTTTTCTTCGGTAGCTCTGACAATTCCTCTGTCCGGCGAGCCTTCTGATAGTGCTCGCGTTTTTGGCGCTTTGTCGGAGGCTGCCCACCCATTTTACGATACCCGGTCAGGTCTCGATAAAGCCAAGTAGTTAAGCTTGATTGCGTTAAAATTGAGATGTGTTTGGATGAGTGCCAAAACTGAGGTACACAAGCGAGATCCATCATGCATACTGATAAGCGTAAATCCCAACAACAGGCGACGACTACCCCGCTCCCTCTTGGCCACCTTATTTACTTCAAATAACAGTACAACGAAACAGGAGCATCAATGCTGGGTGTCCCCATCCTTGTCCACCGCAGAAAAGGGAAAATAGCCCCGAATCCTAGCCCGTATCTACTTGAACCCACTGATCACAAACTCAAGAGTGATAAGACAACGAACTTCAACGTATGTGCTGAGAACCCTATGTGTCCAAGGCCTTACCCCACCTGCACCTAAGAAATACAGAATAAGCACAGCAGAATGCGCGGGGGTTTCTACGTCCAGTACGAGCAGCCCTTCAGACTTTCAGAGCGCCAAGACTCACTCCGAATCCCCTAACCTGAACTGCCTTGACCTCCCTAACAGTAGCGTGACTAGGGCATTTAAGATATGGGCGCATTGGGGCGCAAACCCAATGCGAGTAATACATAGTCGAAGACAAGAAATAGTGAAGTCGGACCGTGCTGCAAAAGGATATACCTGAAGATCGTGAAGGCGGCTGCAGGGGATGGGATCAAGAAAAAACGTAGAGAAAAAGACGGATAGGGGAGATGAGATCCTTGGTTCAATAAATAATAGTTGGGGGAAGAAAGTCAAACGAAAAGATAAAAGTGTCAAGAAAACCCCGGCGCATTATAGCCATGAGACAGCCCAGTGCAGGACGCTGAAAGCTTTGTATACCGTATACTCCTACGCAAAATACCCTAAATATGCTCAACGAAACTCCATAGCGCCAAAACACCCTCGGTCGTCAATACGCTTCAGTTCGAGCTGCTGATACCTATTGCTTTCAATTTCGTCAGCGCGCTTCTCCGTCAGAGCGATTATAGGTAAAATTAGAATTAATACTTTTCGCTTTTGGAATGGAAATATATGCCGCTAACATCCCCGGTGACCTGATTAAAGCAGATATAGTAGAATCCTTCGAAACTGGCCCCAGAGATGGTCCTAACTCTGTGATCTGGCACAAGGAAGTATTCCTTCCACCTCATGAAGATGTGTTCCCTCTTGGCGAAATTCTTGCAGCTGAAGTCGGACTTCCCAGCCCGCTTCGCCAAGGGTAAATACGCCGGAAATCTATTCCAGTGTTGATTATCTACCTTCTCAGTCGATCCCCATTCCTTATTTTGAGTGCGGAATTTATATTTAGTACCAATCATCTCTCCTTCAAAGTAGGTAGTTAGGGTTGGGTGATCTTCTGTTAAGCCTTCATTCCCATCGTTAGCGCAAGGCATCCCTGTGCTACAGGACTCGACAAACCTTGGATACGCAGGTAGCCGCAGAGGAACGACTCCCCCATGTCAACGTGCTTCAGCTCTACCTGCACATCGTACACTTGACGGTCGGACTGCTGAGTGCCACGAAACTTACTGCCGGCGCGGAGGAAAGATGACGAGTAATTTGGAAATAGCTGTAGAATATAAGATATCAGCGTCCATCTGGGATCGAGGTGGTAGTGTGGGATGCGCGTACCCGTACGTTCGAGAACTCATAGCTCATTGATGACGAGGGCGATTCTGTTGCGCCATGGGGTGCTAACCCCAGAGAGAGGCGCGCATCGATATCTTTGGTATCTGGGCCAGGGCTAATCGGACTCAGCATATCAGAGACGGGGTTGTCTTCCTCTGTATCCATCTCTCTAGACTGTAGGCCGTGCGGGGTGCAGTTCTCCAACAACCGCGGCGAATCAATGTCTGATGGCGGAGTCGGCTGTTGCTGAGGTGTCGTTTCTGCATCAATTATCTCATCAGGCGTATCCATCCGCCATGCGTTGTGCCTCGATTCGTCGGGCGGACAGCTCGTGTGCTGAGGCCTGTGGAGATGTGGGTCGATCGTTGCCGATGGGGATTCGTTGCGTGTCTCGTCATTAGGGGTCGGCATTGGGCGTTGATGCTAGTTATAAAAGCACTTGAGCGGATTTAATGTAGAGGGGACGAAGGAGACGTCGTGTTCAAGATCGAGGTTGATATTTTCGCTTCAGGTGTGATTGGTGTGAGGGGGTCAAGTGCTGGGGATTATGCGACGGGTGTCGGTTTGTACACTCCGCCATTTGGGGCGGCCACTCCGTTTTGGGGTAGCCACTCCGTTTTCGAGCGGCCACTCCGTACCTGAACTATGTAGGTAGGTCATCAATGACCTGTTACAGAATCTGACGTTTAGACTAAGTATATACAGTCAAGTTATGCTGCAAGAATATGGTTGGGGCAATGAACTCCATTCTTATAATACAAATATTCTTATATAATCTTATAAAAAGAATCTAGGATTGAAATAAAGTCATATATTTATATAAGATGTTAACAATAAGACTCTCATAAGGAGGATCTTAATTATATTAAACTGTTTAAATTACTTCTGGTTACTAGAAAACTTAATAATATCAAACCTCTGCAATGATAATATAACTTGTTGTAAAGGTTACCTTCTGCAGGATGTTATGAACCTTATGAGTTGTAAGCCTCATGAGCTCATTGTAAGGCTCACGAACCTCATACCAGCTCATAAGCCTTTATGCAAGCCTTAACTGTATGCGACAGTACATAGGCCTACTTATGAGCCTCGTTGCAAGCCTCTACTATGAGCAGCATAGTGTAAGGAGCCTGCGCTGGCCGCAAGAATGCTATGCAGCAGGGTAACCCTATGTGGTTTCCATTACTGTATTTAGTTGATCGGCTGAGCCTCAGGAGGAGGCCAGCGATCAGTTCTTCTACATACTAGAATCGATCCTCTTGCCTTCTGACATTGTATCCACCTGTAGCTTACCTAGCGGGTCATCAGCGACCCTCAGTAGAACTCGGCGCTCTAATCAAGCCTATACATGTCTACGTCGACTCGCCGTCGTGCCATCAGCGACCAAGCCGGTCGGACGGTGTCATATTGCCATAACCGCCCTAGGGGTCCCTGCAGGAGGCGACCCTTACAGGCTCAGCCGATCGACTAAATACAGTAATAGAAACCATACAGGATTACCCTGCTGCATAGCATTCCTGCGGCCAGCGCAGGCTCCTGACACATATATAGACTTATTCAGAATATTGAGTTCTACTAAGGGTCACTAACAACCCACTAAGTAGGCTACAAGTGGATATGATATTAGAAGGCAAGAGGATCAATTCTAATATATAGAAGAACTAATCACTGGTCTCTTCTTGAGGCTCAGCCGATCAACTAAATATAGTAATGAAAACCACATAGAGTTACTCTACTGCATAGCATTCTTGCAGCCAGTATAGGCTTCTGACACTTCTGCTAATTGAAATTACTTCTTTATCTTTATGATAATTATATTACTACTTTAAACTACCAAACGGCAAATTGGCTGCCGTTTTGAGGGGGGTTCGGCCGCTGTTTTTTGCCGCCTACTTGCCAACATATTGTGCTGCTCTAATGCTCACTTACCAAGAGCCAAGGCAGCAACACCTTGGGAACCTAAGAAAAGTGTGAGTCTGCATTACGGTCATAGATAGAAACCTGTAGAAGCGTCAGGATCAACCAGAGATGCTAGAACTGACTGGGCGTGAGTTGCTTGAAAGAGTCACCTTCGCGACTCATGAATGCAACTCACGGGAGTTGTTAGTGAGAGTTGCCCTTGCGACTCAGGAAAATGACTCAGGATGAGTCACTGGAGTAAGTTGCCATTGCGACTCACTGGCACAACTCAAACAGTCTATAGACCTCAGATATATAAACCCCCTCATGCATCTAGATAGATTTTCAGTGTTAGCACCCTAGTTACAATACACAGTATTCTAGCTACCAACTGATGCATAAACTATTTCCCACTTGTCCCTCTGATGGCTCTTGTTCACTGATACTTGTACTACAGCCCTGAGACCCGTAACAGTCTAACACTCTATAAAGATGTCAACATCCTCAATAGCTGGCTCAGTTAAGGGAGGGCCCCGGCCACCCCTACACCGACGCTCAACCCTATGCCAATCATGTAGGGAGGAACCCCTACTGAAATAAGGCCACAAACAGTAGAGGTACATACAATGCAGCAACCTCTAGCCATTATGAAACCATTACAGTTCGAAGGAAAGGGAGAGGATGTCTACCGATTCATGCTTCAGTTGAGAGGGACCCTATGGCTTCAGGCTAATCGCTTCCTAAATGAAATGTTGAAGGTCTTGTATGCTATGTCATTAATGAAGGGCCGAGTCTTGGATTGGTGTTATGGATCTCAGGGCCGTAGTACAAGTATCAGTGAACAAGAGCCATTAGAAGGACAAGTGGGAAGTAGTTCATGTATCAGTTGGTAGCTAGAATACCATATATTGTAATTAGGGTACTAATACTGAGGATCTATCTAGATACATGAGGGGAGTTTATATATCTGAGGTCTATAGACTGTTTGAGTTGTGCCAGTGAGTTGCAATGAGGCCGTTGCTGCTCGCGAGACCGGGACTACTTCTAGTTATAATCTAAGCGGCCGCCAAAAAGAATACAATGCTACTATAGCTGACAGGCTAGCATAACCCACCCACACCCATGCCTATATACGGTGCGCATGTGTAACGCCGACCATTACGACAATAGTGCTAGGAGAGAGGTAGAAAATTGCAAGCGTTAGTAAAGATAAGAAAAGCCACTAGACCTGGCTTGAGGCTCTGGGGCATAAGATTGGGGTATTATCAATTATTTTGCACAAATGGGTAAGCTGTTAGTGTCGATAGCTTCGTTAGTACTGTAACCTGGGCCTGGATTGCTCTCTGCTATCACCGTTTACTTGTAATAACTGAGATTACTACCGCCTAAGCCACAGCTTGCAGTATATTCCCCATTATCCCTTTTGGCTTCTCTACCCCACTCCCCCTCTCAACATCTAGCGGGTCTTACATATAGAGCCAGACCAATGTAGTTAGACCCATAGTTGTGTTCTCTAAATACTTTCCAGCAGTAGGCTTGAAAGGACCTGAAATGCTCTGCGTAGCGCTGCCGTGGGAGCACCATGCTGTAATTTCGGCGTTGCAAAGCGTCTTGGTATCGCAAAGCGTCCCAAAAGAAGTCTCTGAAGCACGTAAGGCATGATATGTAGATTCTTAGAGATAGCCCCTGTGTCGAGTTAGTGGACAAAATCGCTCTGTACTGTATAGTAGCATGGCTAGAGACTTATTCTTGGCTTAGGTAGTTTGCACGCAACGAGCAATCAAAGGCGCTAAGTTGGTAGGGATAGAGGTGAAGCCTAGAGAAAGTAAGTCGCAGAAGTCGCAGCACCGCAGCGGGAAAAAGCGGGTTCCGTTGTCAATCTGCAACAAGCTTGAGAATGGGAGGCGGCCCTGTACAAGTTTCCTGACAGAAGTCTAGTGGCTAGTATGACCACAATACGGCAGAAATACAGACTTCAGATAGGGTAGGGGAAAAGAACGGGGATGGTACTGATGGGTATGTCTTTAAATAAAATTAGAATTTAAAGCTAGTTAAGCTATCCCCTTCTTTACATCGTGGGCAGATATACTTTCCCCGGCTTACCCACGCATTGGTAGAACTCCGCCACCATCTCGCTCGTTGAGGTGGGACCCCACTTCCACGGTATTGAGAGCTGAGTACCATCGTCCAAGACTACCA